>JAUESF010065449.1:0-14321 GCA_032274765.1 Malacoctenus tetranemus | reverse complement strand
CAGACAGACAGACAGACAGACAGACAGACAGACAGACAGACAGACAGACAGACAGACAGACAGACAGACAGGTACCTTTGGAAGCTGAAGCTCTTCCAGAGGCTGCTGATGGTGGCCTGGACACCGGGGCTGTTCTCGTTATTGGGAGAGAGAGGCCCCTTCCCGGCCCCCTCCGACTTCCTCCTCAGCCCGCTGGCCCTGGCTGGGCCCAGTTTGTGCACCTTGGCAGCTGGAGCCCAACGGCTGGACCTCAGCTTTGAGAGGCCTGAAACCTGGACAGAAACAGACCCCCCTCCATCAGAATGAGGACAAGAATCTGATGACGTGTGTGGTTTCACAGTCCAAGAGTCACACGGGACGAGTTCAAACAAAGACCAGAGACCAACAAAGTTTGTGTGGGCCCACTTGTTCCATGTGATAATATCTTGATGAAGTGAAAGAAACATTTCAGTCAAGTGTTTGGTGGCTCCACAAAGACTGATGCAACTGTACTGTAGTTGCAGGGGGCTGAAAGGGGGGACATCTGTCCTGACCTCGGTCTGGAGACACACAAAGCTGAACAGCTTCCACTCATGTGAGGGCATCTCTACGAGTCACAGGGCTTTTTTTTAAAAGGAACACTATGAGCCCAGACGCTGGTGGTGCATTCACGAGCCAGGTTGCTGAAGTTCATCTCCAAGGTGTTGGGTGGGGTTGGTTCACACAAGCCTCTCTGACACTTTCCACCATCCAACTCATCCATCCTTTATTCTGGTGTGCAGGAAACCATCTGGAGGACAAGAAGCTTCTTCCCAGAAGTGTTTCACAGAGCTCCAAGCACAACAAGTGTACGAATGCTAGGAAAATAGAGCTCTCCTGACTCTAAGGATTGGGGATCAGAGGATACATGGCTAACAAGCAGCCAGATATGCAACTCAGGCTGAACCATGACAACCTGCTCCACATCCCTCTGTCCGATGCTCTGCACTGTGCTGATGATGTGAGGCGATGGAGTTTGTGCTGCAGCGCTATCTGAAGATGATGCACAGGAGCAACGAATCCTTGAAGTCCTTTCCTCTGATCCACCTGGTGACTCTACGTGTTCTGGTTGCTGTTGGCTGAGGGAAAAACTAACTGACCATCTTCTTCTAATAATTGCATCCAACAAAAAGCCCTGAGGAGGACTTCAGTGAGCCTCTTACGCAACACAACTGATCAAACACTTCTGAACAGAAACAGAGTCTAAACTGTGTTTTATGAAGACACAACTATTTGTGAAGTGGACTCTGTATGTTCACGGAGTTTTGCTGGCTTTGTTCCTTCTTTATGAGATAAAATTCAATGAATTTTCTGACTGTTTTCATTGGCAACAACACTGGCACATCTTCTTCACACTGAGCGTGTGGCACACCCATTCACCACATGTACAACACTCCTTTGATCCAAAGAACCTCTCTTTGAGAAGAGGTTGGCACATTGCATGAACCCACCTTGGAGGTGCTGCCTGCTGTCCTGTGGGGGGGACTAAGCTCTGGGTCTGAACCTTTGCTGGAGTTCTTTTCCTGAGGGAGCACATGGATGGAATCCACCATGAGTCGTGATGAAGGTTGAACCAATTGCAAAACGTGTTTGAACATAGAGAGTTGCTAAAACATACAGCCACGACATGCTCCTCCTCCAGGTGGTGGTGGTCCGGGGATCCCGCCTTGTCGAAGGTAGTGGGGTTAGATTGGGACTGGGAGAAGTAAGCACTGTCCTGGGAGGGAGGGGAGGGAGGGGAGGGAGGGGAAGGAGGGGAAGGAGGGGAAGGAGGGGAGTGGTCTCTTTCCTCTGATGCTGTGCTGAGGGCAGCTGCCTGTGAAGGGGAGGAGCAACAACTCTCCTTCTTGTATTGAAACTGCTTGAGCACCACCAGAGCTGAGCCAGTCTTTGATGCTTCACACTGCCGCACCGAGGATGGGCTCGCTGGCCAATGAAAGAGCTTGAGTCCCCGGCTGGATGGACTTGGGGTCATGGCGGTGGGTGATGGGGGTGGGCTTGGGGTCTCTAAGGATGGGGCGTCAGGACCATCGCTGTCATTGGGCTGAGGCCTGTGTGAAGACTTGTCCTGAGTGTCCTTGTCCTGAGCAAGGAGGTGCGAAGCCTGAGGCGAGTCACCAGAGGTGGGTGTGAAGCGGAGACTGGCTGAGGTGGAGCTGCAGAAGAATCTGCATGAGACGACAAAACAATGGAATGAGGAGGAAACTAGGTTTGTAATAAAGCACCAGCAAACAACAACATGCTGATGTGGGATCGTGTAAAAATCCAAACCACACTTTTCAAACAGGATCAAAGTCAATGAAAACACCACAATAAATGACTCTTTTTCTTTGAGGTGCATCATGCAGCATCTTTTGGGAATATGCTGATTCCTTCCTTCTAACAACATGCCGACACATGTAGCAGTGGTAAGCTGCTTCATCAGTTACACACAGAAGCTGCTGCCGAAACATAAAGAGCCATTTAAGTTTAACAATAACATCGAGTAAACAATGTCTCTCCTGACATCCAAAGTTCAACATAACAACTAATTCTGTCAAAGAACATAAGATAAAGCCAGTCTTTGTTGGCCTAACAGATACTTGATCAATAGCATTGTGAATGGGAAACTTGGTATTTGTACTAGACACTGTTTTTCAATGCAACTAATAAACCCTTTATGACAGCTTGTGTGAACCTGATGTTCAGGGTGGAGCATTTTTGAAGGGATCTGATGAGTCAGTCTGCTGTGGTTGAGCTCCGACACTGAACACCTCCTGCTCTGGAGCAGCTTAGGCGTTTCCCGAAGTTAGCACAGCATCATGCCTCCATACAAAGCAAGCCACTTTTGTAGTGCAGAGAACCCAGAGTTAAACCTGAATTTGGCTGCTGAGAGGAGCCACAGCTTTGTGGTTCAGGCCTCTGGTAGAACCTGACGTAGTTGGTCGAAGCTGTTTAGTCGCAGCACGCACTTTTCCCAGTTTGTGGGCTCTGTTTCTTCAAACTCAGTCTTTAATTTGGAAGAAATGCCAATCGAGTGTGGAGCAAGATATTGTTCCAACACCAGAAAAGTATTCTTCAACCCAAAGGCAAAGAGGCCACGTTAGGCTACAGAGGTGGTACGAAGCTAAAGGCTAAAGAGCTGGCTACAAAATGGAGACAGACGTCTGTGGTACCTTTGATTATCAACAGGATCGTGAGTGAGCTTCATGCTGAACAAAAACGCTGAAAATTGTAAAGCCTCCAGCCCCCACAGGGGAAGCTCTGCTCTGCCTTCCTAAAAGGTGGCTCATGACAAGCACCCCAGATGCTAAAGCGGCTAATACAGTAAGCTACCAGCTTCAGCACAGTCGAGGCAGACAGGGACACAAAAACCTGCCAAAAGCAGAATGGAGAAGGACTCACTCTGTGGTGGTGTCATCCTGGACTCATGAGCATGACAGGGATTATTATTGCAGCGGCCTGTGTTCATGTTGTTCCCTGATGTTATGTTCATAAGGAGACTTCCACCACAACTCTGTGTGTGTGTGTGTGTGTGTGTGTGTGTGTGTGTGTGTGTGTGTGTGTGTGTGCGTGCTTGCGTGCGTGCGTATGTGTGTGCGTGTGTGTGCGTCGTTACTCATTAGTAAAAAAAGTGGTCAGATTAAAAAAGAAGCATTACTATTCAACAAATTGCCAGCATCACCGTAACCAAAGAGGAAAAAGCCAGGATGAACGGAGCTGCGTTGTCACGGTCCCTCAGTGCTGAGTGGCCATTTATACAGAGGCAGGCAGACTGATGAAGAGCGACATGTCCCGTTGAAGGACAGCAGGTGTACAGGCTTACCTGCTGTGTGTGGTCTGATGGTCCTCCGCAACTTCCTGGTTCCTCCTCTGCAGCAGGGTGGCAAAGCGGTTGCGTTGTGGGGGCTGGCGGTCCCTGGGAGAGCCATGTTCTGGTGGTCCATCTGCTCTGGTCCGCTTCTGAGTGGAGCTGGAATATTGCTGCAGCACATCCTGGTCTAAAATACCTGAGTCTCCAAGAGCAAACAGGGAAATGGTGATATGAAAAAGGTCAAGGTCAAGTTTATTTATAAAGCACATTTACAACAACCAAGGTCGCCCAAAGTGCTGAACAAAAAGGCACAATAGAAATAGAAGAAGTTATAACAAATTATATATAATCGTAATGAGAAAACATTACAACAAACAGTGTCAAACTCAACTACGTTTTGAAAGCCAGTGAAAACAAGTGGGTCTTGAGCATGAACTTAAAACCTGAGAGAGACTGGGCAGTTCCGATGCGTAGCGGCAAACTGCTCCACAGTTTAGGAGCCACCACCGAGAAAGCTCTGTCCCCCCTGGACTAAAGTCTGGAGGGTGGGACCTTTAGAAGGAGCTGGGAAGAGGACCGCAAAGCCCTGGGGGGCATGCAAGTGCAGCATCTCAGACAGGTAGGGGGGAGCCAGGCCATTTAGGGCTCTAAGAACAAGTAACAAGATTTTAACCTGACACCTGAAACTGACTGGAAGCCAGTGCAAAGCAGCGAGCACCGAGGAGATGTGGTCACGTTTCCTCCTCCCACTCAGCAAGCGGGCTGCTGCATTCTGGGCGAGCTCCAACCGGTGCAGGGAGGTCTGATCAAGGCCGAAGTACAGGGAGTTACAGTAGTCCAGCTTGGACATGATCAACAGGTGGATCACTGCTCCCAGTCCTTTGTTCGGCAGGTGGGGCTTTACTTTACCAACTAGCCTCAGATGGAAAAATACGCTAGTGACTACTGAGCTCATCAGACAGTGCAAATTTAAGGAGGTGTCAATGACAACCCCAAGAAAAAGCATCCTATAAACCTTCACAGACCAACTGTGTCACTCAGTGACGCTGGACTGTGATCAGAATGCTGTGGCTGAGGATTATACTGTGTAACTGTGCTGTTTGGAATCTTTCTTCTGCAGTGTTGACAAATGGAACCAAAAACACAAGGAGTTAAAGTGATGATGCAAAAAGGTTGGTGACTGACACGCTGAGCCCTGGTTTGTACCACTGTGAGCTCTTCAGTGAATGTCGTTAATTCCCTCTCACCACACCACTTCACAAGCTCACCTTCTCTTGGCCTCTTCACCTGCAGTTGTTTGCATGGAAGCCTCAAGGCATCCACGCTGACAACTCTCTCTTGCCCCCTGGTGGACGGAGGCCTGTCTAAAGCAGCAGCAGCAGCCCGGGGAGGTGCAGCAGAGGTCGGTATGAAGCCCCTGCTCCAGATACTCGGCCCACTGAGGGCTGGCGAGTCGTTCCAGCATCTGGAGCGAGGTTTACACGACTGAAAAGACATTTACAAACCTGTTCTAGATTAACAAGGCAAGAGTTGTGGTGCCCATCACACAGCAGTCCAACTTGTCTAATACCTGTGAAGCTGGGTTGTCAGGCGAGAAGTCATCGATCTTCTCCATGCTGTTCACATCAAGGTTCCCCAATGCCATCTGCAGGCCTTTATCATCTCCCACATGACTGAAATCAGCCCCATCAAGGATAGAATGCTGAAGGTCAAACACATGTTCCATACGATTTCCCCACCAACACAGTGGAGCGGTGACACAGCACACAAGGATACACTCCAGCGTAGCTGAGGGTGGCCGGGTCAATGTGCTCTGGGTATGGGTTGAGGGGAACCACCTTCCTCTGGATGGGATCAAACACCAACTGATAGAGAAAGGTGTTGTTGGCCCGAGTGAATCCCTCGATGTACGTTTCCCGGACAACCAAATTCATCTTTAGGTACTGGCCCATCTTTCGGATCACCTGAGAGGAAGGAAACAGTTCGCCATGAGGACTGTGGAGCTTGTTCCCCATGTGAGCTTATTTCACTTTGATTCATTGCACCGTAGAGACCTATTTTACACAGAGCAGATGAAGATTTGCTAGAAAGAGGACCAAGACTCGCAATTTTCGTGAAGGCCAGAGTATGGCTTGCTTTCACACCTGCGATCAATGGCACACACTGTCCAAGAAAGGAACTCAGGTCTTCCCAGGGAGAACCAAACTGTGTCACTGCATCAGTGCTACACAAATCAATCTCTGACACGGTGTTCTATCAAGCATCAAGGGCTCGGTGTCGAGGCTCTCACCTTGAGGATGTCTGGGTCCTTGGCGAGCCGCAGCAGTTTGCAGGCCTTGCCAAGGCCAATGCCGTGCAGGGAGGGGAGGTAGTCGCAGCCTGACAGGATGCACATGTAGCGGAACTTCTCTTCTGTGAACACGTTGCCAAGGGAACGACAGCGGCCCAGGTTGGACTGGTCGATTTCCAGGCCATTGCCTTGCTTGTCCATTTTCAGTATCACCTGCATGATGATGGATCATAACATGTATGAGGCCCGAGTTCGGCCATGCTACCACCATTTCATTCATGCCGTGCCCAAGAATGCCCCCCCCATTTAACATTGAATGACCCATTGCAGTCAGTTACAAAGATGAAGTAGTGTTTCATCAATAAGTCTCAGTTCCAGTAACCGACACCTGTGCACCACTTTATGCCGTTGTGTCTGGGCAGGCGCTGCGTGGGTACGACTTGAAAAGACAACATGGGATCACGTGAGCCCGTCACAACAAAAGCTGAAAACGGAGCTTTCAGGTGGAATCACACAGCCTCCAAGGAGGGGGGCATGTGGATGATAGTGGCATCTGTGTGATGTGGCTGAGTGTTGAGACCACTTCACCAACTTGTTTTTTGTGTCAACAGTTTCAGCTCACATCAGTCAGAGTTCGTTTGTCTTTCTACCGGTTACTGGAGATACAATGAGTGAAAAAAGGGGGGGAAAGGGCTTGACTTTGACACTGAAGCTTGTATGTGTATAGCTGGATGATAAAGCCTCTGTCAGTATATTACTGCCACTGAGCTCTGCTTTTAATGTCAGGAGTGTGTAGTGTCTACTGCAGCTACTGTCTACACAATATGAGGTGAACTGATGTCGTGGTTTTCGTGTTTGCACAAACACCTACACGAGGGTTATTCTATCTTAACACGATGAGATTCATATTACTGAAACATTTGACACTGAGACAGCTTTGAAGTTCATACTATGAGTGGAGCTGATTTCAGAGGGAGCTTTTTTCAGACAGTAATATCTGATATCAAGGGGCTGATTTACTTTCATGCAATCTATTTTTAGAGTCAAAATTAAACACATATGATTGCATTTTAAAGGCGGCACACTCCTGTTTGACCCGCACTGACTGGGCCCACCGTTTGCATACCTTTTTGCAGCCAAACGCCAGCAGGTCAGAGTCCTCGGTGATGACAGCCTGAGCCAGGCCGGATTTCATGAGGTAAGCCAACTGAGCATCCGCCTCATACGGAGCCACCACACAGTCCACTCCTCTGGCCCTCGCAGCCTGGTTCAGGAACAAAAACAGATTGCTCCATGTGAAAGGAGGCGGAGGGTCTGATGATATGAGATCAACACCAGGAACATTGTGTCGCAAGGACAACAGAATCGTTCCTGGGTCTTTCCTTAAGGAGAATCCTGGAGCTGTGACTGAATGGGTGCCTACCTTAATGAGGTTGTGAGCCATGGCAGGAGTGATGTTCACGCAGCGGGTGAAGCAGTCTCTGGCCTCAGCCAGCTTTCCCTCACGGAGCAGCCGTTTGCCTTTCTGAAGGTTGGACTCCCTGCGTCTGAGGGACACAGGAACAAAACCTTCAGCTTCGCATTTTTGGGAAAGCAGGAAAGAGAACTTTCATGTTGTTGCTCCACTTTTTGGGACCCCTTTCTGTCCAGGACCTGCACTTCTCTTGGACCCTGAGGAGTACTGGGAGGAGGAAAACCAAACCCTCCACTCCTTGACACAAACTGTTGCACCCCTCCTCCCTGACAGGAGGCTGCAGTGCATCAGGACCAAACCCCCGCCAGTGTGAAAGGCTTTATGCGCAGCCACACACGTTAATCTGTCTTGGATGTGTCGGACACACTTGCGCCCTACAGAATCCTCCACACACAGTGAACAGGGGCTCTTACTCTCTGCGGGCTTTCTCCACCTCTTGTTTGGAAGGCAGGTTGCGTCCATCAAACACCAGGATTGGTTTGACACTGAAGGTTAACAGCATGTCCACAAACTTCATGCAGTACCACACATACCTGAGATGAAACAAAACAAAGTTAAAAAGTACAATTCTGCACAGGAGTCATTAAACAATCATGAATAACACCATTCTTTCAAAACTCTTTTGTGATGAGAAACGAGAGGAAACACTGAGTGCAAACCTTCGCCACAAACTGATTAGAAAACCCCAGACAAGAGCCTTTTCTTTCAAAATCCGTTTGTGTCACTGGTAAAATGTTCACTCAGTTCTTCCTTGTGCCAGCCACCCTACACATTTCATCCAAATCTGCAAGGAACTTAATGAGCTATCCTGCTAAAACACAAACAAACTCCACTGAGAACATAGCCTCAGAGAAAAAGAACTGAAAAAGTGCTTACTGGTCAGTTGGTTCTCCTCTCGCCAGCTTCTCAGCACAGGAGAAAGCTCCTTTGTGCAGCCAGCAGTAGGTGTCCACAGCCACCGTCTGGCCCTTGTATTTCTTCACATTGACAGGTTCTGCTGCATCTTTGATGAACTGCAACAGTCCAGAGATCCCCATTTTCAGCTGCTGATCAGAGCCTCGGTGATTCTGCAGCAAACAGGGAAACACACAGTCACACAAACGACGGCCAACACAACAGCTGGCGGGAGATATCTGTACTGTCGCCTCCCAAATTCTCTTCACTGTCTTACTGTAGAATCTGAAATGAAAACAAAAGGTTTCATCCACCACCACCCTGCCCCCAACCTCCCCTGATTAAAGTTCCTGTTGGAGGCAGCAAGGTGTGCTGAACACTGATTGGTGGAACAATTGACATTCATCTTCCTTGTTAAATCTGACAATTCTCCAAATCCTATCTGCAACTTCTTTGTCAAACGTGGCAAAATGGTTAAGATTACTAAAAGTGAGTGAGAACCAGGTTAATCAAGGACATTGAAGCAAAAGGCAATTGCGCTGTAACTAGCACACACACACACACACACACACACACACACACACACACACACACACACACACACCTCTCAGCCCCTCGCTCAGCTTTCTGCAGCCTTAATACGCCTGAGTTGAGTTGGAAATGTCTTTCTGGACGTTACATGACAGAAAAACATGAACACATGAAAACAGGCCTGACAATAATAATCCTGTGAATCAAAAAACAATAATGCACCCTCACAGTGATGGCTCCATGAGATCCAACAAGTGTGTTAGAGCTGTTTCTGTGACTTTGAAGGTATGTTGACATGTAACCAGTGTTGAAACATGTTTCATATGCAACCTTAGTAAAGCCTAAACCCCCTGAATAGTCTACTAAGGTCTGTTCTTGTGATCCGACTGTAGCATGGAACGAACCACAGGTAAAGCAGGACACGTGATGATTGGACTCGACTGCACAAAACAAGGTTAGCAGAGGGACAGCCAGCAACCAGCGACACACCCGGTTCGACTGTAGACGAAGAGAAAAACTGCTCGGGGCATCTGAGCGCACAATAGCCCCAAACATGCACAGATGATACCCGTTGGGGGCCAGTGCCCGTTTGTACCACCGGGGTCCATATTCAATGCAACGGTTTTACCACAGCTGGCTGTGCTGTCCTCAGTGGTCTTCAGACAGAGACATGGAGCAGGAGCTGAAAGCGTCGAGCCACGCATGTCAAACGGCTCTGCATGCCACTGAACCCGCGTTTAAACGGACCCAGCGACCTCTGGCGATGCCTGGTGACAGTTTATCAACGGCGAATAATGAAGAGGGAAAACTCGCCTGTTCTCAGCAGAAATCCAGTCTCACTACACAGACACTGGCGGGAAGGCAAAACTGGAGCGAATTTGGTTTTAGCGGCAACAGACGATGTTTAGCAAGAGTTGCTGCTATTGGTCAACGTCAGAGTGGGGCGGCTTAAAGGGAGGCTTCAAAACCTCACCGGGACAGCACGGCGGTGCACTTTCACTGCTCGGTAAGCGCATTGTGTGTCGTTGAATTTTGTTCCCAGTCACTTTAAACTTCCTACATTGTTGGACCATGGCAAGTTTCTAAGGCACGGTCATGTCGTCCCAAAACAACGCATGCAAAGACCATGTCCTCGCCCGCCGCCGTCATCTTGAACAGCAAGTTGATAATACGCAGCGCTCCACCAGGCTCACGTCGTTCAGCAAATAGGAAAGAGAGCGCAGCTGCACAGCTGGCAGCAAGAAACCTCATGTCGGTGCTTGTAAAGGGAATTGGGACAGAAATGTGAGCACTATCAACAGAAATAGAGGAGTGACAAAGTCAAATGTCGTTATTGTCATTACTACCATCATTATCATTGTTATTATCATAGCCTTTCTGTTTCTATCCAACAAATTACACATTCAAATGGTTCTTCAGGAGATATTTGCTTCATATTTCCTCTGTAAAATTAGCACTGCTTTCAACGTCAGTACATACTTCACACTGACTAATAAATACCGAGTAGCAATGGGGCCTGTGAGAGGCATCTGGATTGTCAGAAGACAAAGTAATAGTTTGAGGCCCCACTGTTGGCGCTTTTGACTTCCAGTGTTAAAAGCATAGACATTGCTCACAATGGTCACGCTGCACAAGTGCGTGATCATCAAAGACAAGTGAACCTGCCATTTTTTGACCCACATTGACATATCTGTTTTGGTACTCCAGGTAAGCAGGTGCATCTTGAAACAATGAAAAGAACTTCAGAAAGTGCACCTCAGGTCTGATCATTTACCATCCAGGAAAATTTAGCATACAAATATTGTGTGCCTCTTTTCAATATATATTTATAGGGCAAACCAAACATGCATATTAGATTGGTCTACTCCAATACAGACTAAGAGACTGGCATAAATGTACATGTATTCTTGCCTTTAAGTTTATTCAGCACATTCAATCAAATTGTATATTTTCCCCTTGTTGACAAAAAGGAAAATACACGCAGTGTATCATTACGTCTATGTATTCTCAATAGAAAGTAGTTGTAGCGTCACAAGCATTAGAAACTGTAATTTTAACAGTTGGTAAAAGGGGTGACATCAAATAATAGCAATGATTTAACACAAAGCTGTTGCAGCATGCATTTGATCGTGGAATAAAACAGTTTTTTGACGATAAATAGATGTGGAAATATAAGAATTTCGACAATTGGACAACTATTGGGGGGAAAACATGCGCGGGGTGGAGGTTGATTTGTGTTGCAGTGCATCTCATGTCCCAGCTTTGTTGCTGTCACTTGAAAGCATCATAAGACGTGTCTCCTTTGCACTTCCTGCTTCTGTGGCTTGCAGCAGCGGAAGACGGAACGAAAACAAAATGCGAGAGTTAGGCTGCAGTGTTTCGTTGTGACCAATGACAGCCTCATTTACGTGCTCAGGCGCTTCCAACTCACCACTTTGCTCATGCCATTATTGAGGGGCTGAGGCGGCTGGCAGTGACTCGACAAACATGCAGTTCTCTCCCACCAACGGAGATTTCACGTTCGTCTCCTCAACTGAGGCTGAAGGTAAGCTAACACTAGCAGACACCCCACTGCAGGCCCTGGACTCGCACCGCTGTTTGTCGCCTGTTAAGTTGTCTTTCACACGTTCACAATTGCTCTTTAGTATAAACACACACTTATATTGTCTCTATCGTGGGGGTGTCTCAATTAATTCTTGGTCAAATCTAAACGTGTCCGCGAATCCAGCAATATTGTGAGTCGCATGAGGCTGGGAGGAGGATGGCAAACGAATGAGAAACGACTAAAACCAAATTCTTTTAGAGGCCGTTTATGACCGGACAGCTCAGATTTATGCTCTTTCCCCTTGTGTGCACATCAGCTGACCTTACACCATCACCTGACGATCCAGCAGCAAGACGAGGCGAATGGCTCTGAATGGGACCAGTTCTGCGTCTAAGCTGCGGTGGTCGTGTGGTGGTCGTGCTACTATGCAAACTCTTCGTCTGAGAAGTGATTGCACATTTGGTGAAGCACAAAGTGACCCTGGTTCAACGAGCTCCTCCCGTAGATGCTGACCGGAAGTGGCTCGACGTTCAGGAGCAAGTTTGGACCGTTTATCCCTCCACCATCGTTGTGCTCTGCCACATTGGTGGGGTGTCTGCCGTGAACGCTCTCGGATGTGATGCCACAGCATTCCTGCTGTAGTACATTCACTTCCACGTGTTACCCCCCCCCCCCTTGCTGATATTTTCTGAGCTGTCGTCCTCGACAGACACTATGCAGAACAAATCCTGCATTGAAGTCCCAGTTAGTTGTGCTCTTTCACAGTGCGCGTGATGCTTTTGTTGTAGGTCTGCGGAGCCGTTTTACTCCATGTGCCTCCACGAGAGTTCAGGCCTCATTCAGTCTGTTGACAGCATGCTTTTTCCAGCAGCGCTGTGGAGTGCCAGGACGCTTTCTGGCAGACATCAGCTGTGCAGTGGTGATTGTTCCGACAGGGCAGCAGCTTCCTTAGTCTTGTGCTATGAAGGACTCTGTCTGCTTGATGGTTTTAAACTTTGTCTGCCATCATTACATGGTATTATTATAAACATTATTATCATCATCATCGTCAAGGAGGCCAATCACCAGTGAGCTCACCGAGACAAGTCGAGATAGATTAGATATGACAGCACCATTGAAGGTGCTGGGTGTGCATGTTGTTTGTTTGCAGTCTGGCATAACTCCATCCATGGTGTGTGCACTGTGTGCCTCAACAATCCACAAGAACAGTCTGTATAATCACACGTGTCTTCCACAGAACTCAGTGGCACAATCAGTGCTCCTGACATCAGGCTGAACGTCGGTAGCGATGGTGGCAAAGACCCATATGCCACCACCTTCCTGAGGCAGCGAGGCTACGGCTGGCTGCTGGAGGTGGAGGAGGAAGACAGCGAGGAGAGCAAACCTCTTCTGTGAGTGCATTTATTTCCCTGCTGTCTAAGTTAGCCTCAACGTGTCACCAAGGGCAGATGTTTTTAGCACCTGGCACCACCAGTGTGATGTCAACTGGTAGCACAGTGAAACACATCCCAGCATCTCACCAGTAGATGAGTGAGACCTGCAGAGGCAGACTGCTCAAGAACTTGCACATGATGTCGGCCGTGAGATTGTGCAGCTATAACTGGTGTGACATCACAGATGATTTTCTTTAGTGCCAAAGACAGAATGACCTATAATGTCCTGGGTCGCTCAGCTGTTGGAAATTATGATGCTGAAATTGCAACTTGCTACCTGTGCTCAATTTCTCTGTTTTCTGTCAATTTTAGTTGTCAGCAGCATCATTTATTTGATGTGCATGTGTGCGTGCGTGCGTAGGTGCGTGCATGCGTGCATGTGTGCGTGCGTAGGTGCGTGCATGCGTGCGTGTGTCCCAGTGCCCTTCCTGTTGCCATTGGAAACTATAGAAATCAGAAAAAGGATCAGTGCCAAAAAGAGCACACATGGTTAAAGAGTGTGCTCTAGCTAACTTAATTCACCAACAACTCATCCACAAAATGACTGAAATCAAGAAGCAAAGCAGCAGCTACAAACACCTCTCTACCAGGTTGGACTTGAGCTGACTTCTGCTTCATCTCCATGATCTGGTGAGGCTGAAGCTCCAGTAACACAGAGGAGCTCAGCACCTGCTTCAGCTCTTTCTGACAGACCATACTGGACACTGTTGCTCCAGTAAAAACTGTGCAGCCCAGGGCTAAACCTGAGAACGAGGGCTAAGGAGGAAACTTGTGCAGCGAGGCAGGAATGCCACAGAGCTGACTGGAGGTGGAAGAAGGACAAGCTGCAGATTTCCTTCCAAATCCGTAAGGATTGTTGGCATTCTTACCAGGGCACGGTAAAGGACGCTAAAAGAAACTACCTGGCTAATCTGATTGAGCAGACGCTGAATGCGCTCACTCATCTGGTTTGGTCTGCCGCGGTTTCCGTAGTGTCGTGAACTCGCAGGCGCTCGCATTCAGGAAATCCCATTTACAGCTGTTTAGGCTCTAAAAACATTCTAAATGATGAGACTGGTTCAAGTCGTACCGATCAGACAGAAGTATGAGTGTGAGCCTTGGAAACCATGAATCCAGCTCCGCTCCTCTTCCTTATGGGGTTCCACAGGGTTCTGTGTTAGGACCCCTTCTTTTTTCTTTGTGTTTACTGCCCCTGGGATCCATCCTGAGAGGGCATGGCATTTCTTTTCATTTCTATGCTGATGATAGTCAGATATATGTGCCTATAAAAAAGAAGAATGCCTTTTCCCTTGCACCACGACTGGCATGTCTTGATGACATTAAAGGAACAGTCCACCCAAACA
>JAUESF010065356.1:0-14333 GCA_032274765.1 Malacoctenus tetranemus | reverse complement strand
CAAGAAACCTGAAAGATCTCCAGCTGCATTTGAGACGTCAGAAAAGTGCTTCAGAGTGTTGTTCAGCATGGGGGGGGAGTAGAAAATGAAGGTACATCACTGTTTGGGTGGACTATTCCTTTAAGAGTGCTGACAGATGAAGCGATTCCCAGTGGATGGTCACGCTCAATCAAGTGGAAGCGTGGTCACGTGACAGGCCCCCCCTCTCCCGCAGGCGGCCATCATTACTGCTAATTGCGTTGTCAAGACGGGCAGGTTGAGCGGTGATAAGACGGGCGGTGCCACGCGGCGCTCGGCCACTTGGTGTGAAACCTCTCCGGTCACCGTCCCGTCCCTGAGGGGGGATCCCACCGAGAGCAGCCCCGCCATGGAGCCATAGTCCATGGAGATTCCTGTCTAACCTCATCTGTCGACCTGTTCGTCACCATAGCAAACAAGAAGGGGCTCAGGGCTGACCCCTGGTGTCGTCCCACCTCTGCCTTGAACTCCTCTGTCACACCTACAGCTCACCACACCACTGTCCTACTGTCCTTTCCTTCCAGTTGACACACCAAGTACTCTCATACCTGTCTCCCTGATCACATTAGCTGCAGCTGTCCAGTCATCTGGCAACACCTGTTGACCACCCAGAGCCTGTCTCCATCACCATAACCAGAGGTCTGGGTGACTGGCAGAATGGTCAGTGAGTGAGGCACCACAGCCATGTGGCTTCCATGACAGAGACCAAAGTTGAGTAAAGAGTGGTTCAGTGAAGCAATGGTGTCAGGTGAGTGTCAGCTGTGTTTCGCGTTAGCATGGAGCTCGAAGTGCTGCATGTGTGTGCTCATGCAGGGTCAACAGAGATCAGAGCAGGAGATCTGCTGTCGCAAAATGCCACCTGTATATCAGAAGTGTGTGTGGTGTGTGTGTGTGGGGGGGGGGCTTCACTGACTGCAAGGCTGCTCCACTCACTGTGTTGGACCCGCTGCGTTCAGGTAAAGCTCGTAAACATTAGCATGAACAGTGATGTGATTTAAAGGTAACTGGCTGGGCTCCATGACAGTGTCCCTGTCGTTTTGTTCATTGGTCCGTTTGAGTGAGAATCGCCTTTTAGATGAGTTCAAATCCTGTTTGTGAATTTTCTGGTGCGTTTGGAGGAGTCGCTATTTCCGATAACCCATGAAGGCATCGTAGTCTGTACGGAGACAGCGAGCAGCGGCGGCTCCCAGCGGAGCTGCACTGTGATTGGCCAACTCGCTCAGGAAAGGGAGGGTCTTTCCCCGCTCCTTCTCTCCTCTCCTCCTCTCCTCCCCTCCTAGAGGACAGAGCGATGCGGAGACAATAGCACACAGAGCCGGAGGAGGCTGCAGGATGCTCGGCGACACATCCGTGGACCCGCCGCTGCCCGGAGGCTTGAGGAAGGACACCAGGCGGGCCCGCCGGCTCCCCTGGCCTTAGTATGCGCCCGCGTCTGGCCGTGTGTCCAGCAGCAGCAGCAGCAGCAGCAGCAGCAGCAGCAGGAGTAGCAGCAGCAGCAGCAGCAGCAGCAGCCGGGGCTGACAGGGGCGGACCGCGTATGGGCACTGACTGAAAGGGTGAGCCGACTCCTCCGGTTCATCTTCACCTGCACCGGCCGCCGGTCCCACCGGACACCGGGTGGTGTCACTCCGTGTGTGTGTGTGTGTGTGTGTGTGTGTGTGTGTGTGTGTGTGTGTGTGTGTGTGTGTGTGTGTGTGTGTGTGTTCACTGCAAGCTGTCCCTATCAATGCCTCTATTCTGCCATGTGTGTGTTTCCATGATATGTGTGCTTTTCCCCCTAATAGCTATGTTTTTTTGTTTCACAACTGCCTCCATGGAATCTTGTCGATTCTAAAGCGTTTTATTCTGCCAGAGTTTCATAAAGCACCTTCGGCTGTTGTGGAATACTTGTCTGTGTGTATTCATAAAGGAACATAATCTGTGATCGCTCAGTCATACAGCTAATATTAAGATTCAACAGTCAAGCAAGAGATAGAATCGTTTGTCATTGGACCGGTCGACCAACGAGATGCCACTGCCCGTCCAAGGTTAAACACATAAAAACAAAGCATGAATGTACTGGACAGCAGGATGAGGCAGCAGCCAATTACACACCCACTATCCGCAGATACATGGTGAAAAAAACAACATTGGGAAAAGAGGGTTCTTTCTTCAACATTCACCGCCTCCTATCAGAACACATATGGTGAAGGGATTGCTGTAGATTCATAAATGAATGCAAAAGTTGGCAATCGCCTGACATGCTCAACAAAATTCAGTGAGACATAGTGTATCATCCATGCATTTTGTTGAAATTGTAAAAACACATACTTGCATCATGACATGACCAATATAGTGCACAGCTACCTCTTCTTTGTTGTGGGGTGTTATTGTTTGAGTAAGCATTGACAATCAACATCATGCCAGGCAGCTTTTCAGCCTGATGGTTGCACACGGCAGTTTTATTGAACAAGGTACAATTTTCAATGCTGCTTCACCACTGCTTGAAGAGTTTGACCATTTGACTGTCGGTTAACTTTTACCCACAAATGAAGTGCAAATTGCCAAGTTTATTCTCTTTACCTGCTATTTATGAAAATTGCAACAGGGGTTGGAAACCCCATGTGTGTGCATGTGTGAGAAATGCAGCAAAACCTTTTATATCTCGTGACCAAACAGTAAGTAAAGGAAATAAGTACAAGCAGCAGCAGTAACGCTATATATGCATTGATGCCAACAGTTTTGACAGAATGAGTTCAGTGAGTAAAAGCAAATTGCACAAATGAAACTGACAAAATGCTTTCTTTTGGGGTTTTTTCAGAGAGTCCAGAAGAAAAACGCCAACTGTTGTGTGTCTGAAAGACAGCGAGAGACTTTTCGGAGATAATGCCCTTGGAGTGGTACATTGACTCTGCTCTTTCTCTTGAATCGTTGCTGCGCTTGCATCAATAATGAGATCTTTTGAACCTTCCTGTTGTTTTGCGTGTTGACACATTATTGCTTTCGACTTTGCAGTCTGTGAAGAACCCCAAAACCGTCTACAGACACCTGCAAGGTCTCCTCGGTAAAAAGCACAACAACCCTCAAGTGGGGCTGTACCAGAGACGTTTCCCAGAGCATGAGCTGCAGGAGGACCCGGAGAGAGGCACCGTGTACTTTAAAAACTCTGAGTGAGTTTGGGGACACAATCATGCCAAAATCTTGTGCGACTGTCGCCAGTCGTGTAGTAATAGAAAGCTGACTGGATTGTTGCACCTTTTTTCACACATGACACTGAGCATACACTGATTTTTTCCTATTCGTGACTATTGCTATTTTCATGGACACATCCGTTTTCCAAGTATCACTTGCAATGAAATCACAATGATGCATCAGAGGAGGAAAAACATTTTGTTTCCAACCTCTTGTTTCCTGTCAGAGAGACGCAGTACACTCCTGAGGAGCTTCTGGGGATGGTCTTAAATTATTCCCGTGGCCTGGCCCAAGACTTTGCAGGTCTGTATACCTGATAGCGATGATGCACAGCAGCACTAAAGCGCCATTCCACGAATCTTTGGTCATTCTCTCAACAATTCTTCCAATTCACAGAACAACCCATCAAGGATGCAGTGATTACCGTCCCAGCCTTTTTCAACCAGGCAGAGCGCAGGGCAGTTCTGCAGGCTGCACAGATGGCAGGTGTGAAGGTCCTTCAGCTTATCAATGACAACACAGCGGTGGCCTTGAACTATGGCGTCTTCAGGAGGAAAGATATAGACAGCACAGCAAAGGTGAATGTGTGTGTGTGTGTGGGGGGGGGGGGGGTGAGACTGCATGTACAATATTTGTTTTTTTTGTTTTTCAATACTGGGTAATGTCAAGCTTTATGTTAACAAGTTCAAGTCATGACTTTAACTCTGGTCCGTTCTCTCATTCAGAACGTCATGTTCTATGACATGGGCTCCGGAAGCACGACTGCCACAATAGTCACCTATCAGACCGTCAAAACCAAGGACTATGGCACCCAGCCTCAGCTCCAGATCCGTGGCGTTGGGTGAGTTCAATGAGGGATGACTTGATAATATAACAGTGAAACTATCAACAGAACCATGTTCCTAAGGCCAGTAGTCTAAATGAAGAAGAGGTGGAGGGTGGGCAGTATGTAAGGAAAAAGTACAACTGTTAAACTTCCATTACCAGTTAAAGTCAAAGTAAGACTTATCATTAGAAATATTATCTGTACTTTTTTTTTGTTTTTTTTCCAGACTTGATTACAAAAAAAAAAATTCTTAGTTTCAATGTGACATGATTGTTCCTTTTTCTTTCGAGGAAAGAAAGCAACTTTTTCCAACCTATCAACTGCTTTTTGGCTGACGGTCCCCTGTTCTTTGATTTAGGTTCGATCGTGGGCTGGGGGGCTTTGAAATGGACCTGCGGCTGCGAGATCACCTGGCCAAGCTGTTCAATGAACAGAAGAAGAGCAAAAAAGATGTGCGAGAGAATCACCGGGCCATGGCAAAGCTCCTCAAAGAGGCTCAGAGGCTCAAGACTGTTCTCAGCGCAAACGTCGACTTCATGGCACAGGTGGAATCCACATCCCGATTCCTTTTTATCAAGCATCGGCTCATAAGCTTGTGTTGACTTCTGTACGACGTAGGTTAAGATTATGCTTTTTTTTTTTTTTTTCTAGGTGGAAGGTTTGATGGATGACATCGACTTTAAAGCCAAGGTGACGAGGACTGCGTTTGAGGAGCTGTGCGCCGACCTGTTTGAAAGAGTGCCTCACCCGGTGCAGGAAGCCCTGACCGCCGCAGAAATGAAGCTGGTCAGTAATCTTACCATACAATAAATTAATAGCTTTTTTAAAAATGTTATGAAATGGTGTTTATCTCTAGGCAGTATTGAGATGACATTATGACAAAGATTTTTGTATTTGTAGCAAATGCATGCCACAAATGCACAAAAGAAGATACTAGCATTCAGTAGCCTAATAGCATGGAGGCAGAATCTTATTGAACTGGAAATCCAGCAAATGCTTGCTCTTGTCGCATCTTCTTATGTTGATGTGTGGAGCGATGAAGGAAGTCTCTGCCGACACGATCTTGTGGTTTCTTCAGTCGTTTACAAGCACAGCGTCGAAGCGAGTTGTCTGGAGAAAGAGATGCCAATATCTTTCTGAATATAAGTTTTCTGTACATCAAGTTATAAAGGTTTGGCCCAGTGACTCGGCCCTCCTTCCTTCTCCGTACCAGGCCTTACTTGGTGCGAAACCTCAAGGTCAAAGGAGGCAGATGTCTTCTTGTATACATCCTAAAAAGATAGATGCAACATAGATACTCCAACTAGAAAAAAACACATCAGGCTGTCTTAAAATGCTTTATGTGACAAATGTTTTGTGTGCCTTTTTCTGTTCATATAATAGAAAACCTTTTGAATTTAAAAAGAAGAAGAAAGAAATGACATTTAAGCCTTGGCATTTTCCTGCTGTAAGTCAAAGTTCTTCTCTTTTTGCCAACAGGATGAAATCGAGCAGGTGATTTTAGTGGGCGGCTCCACGCGTGTTCCCAAGGTTCAGGAAGTGCTCCTTAAAGCTGTTGGCAAGTAAGTGTCAACTTCAGAGGTTTCTTTGCGGAAGGCCCTCTTGGACTTTCATGTTTATAGTGTTTTCATTCATGCATGGGATTGTATGTGTGTTGTTGATTGAATTTATTTATTTGTGCAGAGAGGAGCTGGGAAAAAACATCAATGCAGACGAAGCAGCAGCCATGGGAGCCGTGTACCAGGCTGCTGCCCTCAGTAAGGCCTTCAAGGTCAAGCCTTTCTTGGTCCGAGATGCGACAGTTTTCCCTATTCAGGTCAGTGCAGTCCTGCCTCATGACGCTGGCTGGATAACAGTGATATGAATTGTTGCCATGCGTCTCATCTATTTACTGACAACATTATGCATCGTTTAAATTAGGTGGAGTTCACCCGCGACATGGAGGAGGATGGGGTTAAAACCGTAAAACACAACAAGCGCATCCTGTTCCAGAGGATGGCACCGTATCCACAGCGCAAAGTCATCACCTTCAACCGCTATACCACTGACTTCAGTTTTGACATAAACTATGGAGATCTCAACTTCCTGAGCCAGGAAGACCTCAGGTTGTCCTTTCTTTGACACCCCCCCCCCTCAACCAAATGTTGTGTCAGTCTATTTTATTATGCCTCTGAAACGCACTTCGATGTTCTGCTCATTCTGACACTTCTGCCTTGGCTGTTTTGTCACAGTGCATTTGGCTCGGTGAACCTGACCACCGTCAAGCTTTCCGGAGTGGGAAGCAGCTTTGAGAAACATGCTGATGCTGAGTCCAAAGGAATCAAAGCCCATTTCAACATGGATGAAAGTGGAGTGCTCCTGTTGGACAGGGTCAGTTCTTTAATATTGCCTGATTTTGTGTGTGCGTGCGTGCGTGCGTGCGCGGATCATTCGTTTGAAATGACCCTCACTCCTCAGGTCTTCAACAAAGTAAGTTTTTGTGAATCAATGATTCTTAGAGTGATAAAACAAACATGCTCTCTACCATACAATCTTTTAGCATTCTTTAAAAGGTGTGTTTGAGCTTGAGTAAAGTCCCATTTTCGATTGTGAAGTGGTTATCACGAATGAGTAATTGTCCTCTTTACAACTCGCACAGGTTTGGTTCTGTGCTGTCAGCTAAAGTCTGTCCTTATTCGTGATGATGGGTAGGACTCAGGCTGAATGAGTCACTAGAATTTTCCTAGATGACCTTGTTGTCATGGTGGTAGAAAGTGGCCATTGCCTTGGTATACGTGTTGTGTGCTCATAGTGGTTCATAACCAATGATCCATTTTCTATATGGGAAACAAAGTGAACTTGTTCTTTTTGAAGGTGTTGTGTAGCCCATCATATCAGTGTAACAATGTCTTTGGTGAAATACACACGCAAGAGTCCTTTTTGTAATGACTAGAACCCGGCTGATATATCGGGCGGCCGAGATATCTGGCCGATATTGCCATCTGCTCGCTATATCGGCATCGGCCAAAATGTTGCTGATGTTGAAATTCTGCTTTGCCGCAAGCGGCAACAAGAAAGTTGTGCCGTGCCGTGATTCTGCTCTGTCCCCCTCCCTTCCTGAGCAGCTGCTCCGTGCTGCTACTCCCCCTCCCCTCCCAGAGAGCAGTGCGCTCTCACTGCACCCCCCCCCCTCTCGCTCCCCCGCATACACATACACTCAGGCACAGGCAGCGGAGAGAGACAGGACAGAGAAACGTGAAGTTTACTGATGGTCAGCTTTGTAAAACTACATTGCAGTACACTCTAGCGCTCCATGACAACAAACAACCTCCTGGAAACACGCTGTTAGGGTGCATTAAGGAGAGCAGGCGGGTTTTACATGCACCAGTTTTAGCGAACATATTGGCGTTTTTACTCTGTGTAAGTTGTCTCTGTGAAATAAACAGATATATGCAACTGTTAGCTTCCATCTCTACTATGAGCTAATGTAAGGCTGTTAAACAGCACTTAAATGCAATGTAAGTTGCCTCTTTGTGAAATAAACAAGACAAACGATTTTAGAAGGAAAATAACAGTATTATATTGCGTTCCAGTACACTTCATACTGCGATGCAGGTTTTACTGGAGCTCATAGGTTCAGAAGTTAATGTTTTCATTCAACCAATTTTTAAAAGGCTCCAACTAATGTATTTAGTTGCAATCTTGTCTGGAAGCTTTGACAGTTGCAACATTGTTACTTAAATCATGTTAAGCCTATTGTGTTGAGCAGAAAATGGAACTTTTCAGTAGCTTGTAAAATAGCAATTTATTTTTCTAATATGTTTTTGTGATGGTAAAATGTAATAGGCCAAACACATAGACCATCAAATCACTAAGCTGCTGAGTCTTTTTAAAAGATATCGGTTGCAAAACACCTCCCAGTGTGTTCTCACTTTAAGCTGTATGCAGCCACTTGTGTTCATTCTGAAATGGTCATCGAGAGTATGTATATTGTTCAAATTAAAGCTGCTATGGTGTGCTATAGTGTTCTGTTACTGAGCCTTGAATCATATTTAGGTTATTATGAGAATTTAAGTTGAACTACAGTTGGAAAGTACATATTCTGTGTATGTCCATGTTTTTGTATATTTATATATATCGGCCAATATTGAAAACACTACTCCATTTTTTTGGTTTTCCTTTTCATAAGAAAGTACTGTCACAAATCCTCTGGTCATCAATCTGTAAACTGATGAAGGCTGCGGATTGTTTGTTATTTTCTGGGGTTAACAAGCTATTGCGTTTTCTGTTAGTTTTGAAACGTCAGGATGTCACTGAAGTGACTCTCATGATTCAGATCTGCCTCTTCGATTGGTTTATTTGAGTAATAAATACTGCTGTTGCTTTTGGCTCAACTGTCACTTTCACCTGCAGGTGGAGTCTGTCTTTGAAACCATTGTGGAGGAGAAAGAAGAGGAATCAACTCTCACAAGTAACCCCCCCCCCTCTGCACATCACATAAACCAGAAGGAATTGTTTAAATAGAGGGGATCTTTAATCCTTCAGTACTTACTGATTACTAACTAGAGTTCACTTCTTGCAGAGCTCGGCAACACTATCTCCACCCTGTTTGGAGGAGGATCCTCGGAGCCGGCCCCAAATGTAACTGAACCTGTTCAGGTAACTAAACTGCACGTGTTTCGCACCGACTTTCAGGAGTCTACATCACTATCTGAAGAATTTCCTGAATGAGCATCTCGGATCCTGAAAGTGTTTTCAAAAGGCACCCTTCCAAAGTCCATTTTCTTTCACCTCATTTATTTATTCATTAATTAATTCTGTGTTTTTTCACACTCTTATTTATGAAACTTTCAGTTATTAGTAAATATTTTTCAGGGTCGCAAGGTGTTGTTTTGTCTTTGTAGCCTAGACAAAGGCTGAATTGAAATTTGGATTTGGTTCCAACAGTGAAGAGCAAAGGGGACATTGGTCATCTCTCGTGCTGAAGTGATTCCTAATAAGCTGTGTGAACTATATCTTGAGGGGGTGCCATCATCTAAAAGTGAAATAATTCACCTGACTTTAGATCAGGTTTCTTCAGTTTGAAGTGCCACCACTGAACATACCGTACATGTGTCCCACCACTTATCACTTTTAGACCAACTGTCCAAATCGCTCACAGATGGATACAAGTAACCTTTGATACTTTGACGGGCAAGACGATCTGCATGTGCTTTGCGCCATGATGCGTATTGTGCATTTTACTACAGTCAAAATAGGCTCCCCTTTCGTTCTTTGATAGCATTTCTTTCGTTTTGATAATTTAGGATGAAGAGGAAGTTCCACCAGAGTCTGGAAAAGATGGAAAGAATGAGGACGACAAAGACGAGGACAAGAACGAGAGCCAGAAGGAGGAAGCTGCCAAGCAGACGCAGGACCCGTCGGAGGAGGGTGCAGGTGAAGAGAAGAGCCAACAGCAGGCGAGCGAGGCACAAGGCAACACTGAAGCAGAGGTAAGATCTGCTGCGATGGTAATGTCAACTATCAACATCCATAGGTGTTTAACTTTTGTGGAGTCACAGTTTTGACTGGTTTGCGTTATTGATAGTTCTCTCATAATCTTGCTAGTTGTAGAAAAAATTAGTTGTGTTGATTATTGCTACACAATTTTTGTCATATTTCCATTATCACATAAAGGTGCGAAGATGTGACCACGCTAAAATAACATGGAATATTCTTATGGCTCGTTTTAAAGCACGTGGTGATGGGAGAGTTGGATGTTTAACTTTGGCTCTGTCCACGTTTCAGGACGGTGAAAAATCTGGAAGCAAAGAGGCTGAGAAAGACCCAGAGAAGAAAGCGAAACCCCAGAAGAAGAGCAAGATTTCGGACGACATCACGGTGGAACTCCTCCTCAACGACATCATCGACCCCACGACCAGTGACCTGATGTCCTCCAAAAAAAAGTGAGGCGGATCCGTCAGTTCTCTTCTTTTGGAGCGTTTTGTTTTGAATTGGTGATGGATGTTTCTGTGCTCTCAGGCTGCAGGACCTGACTGACAGAGACCTGGCCAAACAGGAGAGGGAAAAAATGCTCAACAACCTGGAGGCTTTTATTTTTGAGACACAGGTCAGTGACATAAAGTTTCTTGCTGTTGCTGTTATAGCTTCCTCATACCTTCCAATCCAAACCCCATGCTTTGGTTTTCTCCTCCAGGACAAGTTGTATCAGGAGGATTACCAGCAGGTGGTGACAGATGAGGAAAAGGAGCAAATCTCGGCTAAGCTCAGCGAGGCCTCAGAATGGATGGATGAAGAGGGCTACGCGGCCAGCACCAAGCAGCTCAAAGAGAAGCTGTCCCAGCTCAAGAGCCTTTGCAAAGACATGTTTTTCAGAGTGGAGGAGCGGCGTAAGTGGCCTGACCGCCTGGCTGCCCTCAACAGCCTGCTCAACACCTCCAGCTTCTTTCTCAGGTGAGCCTGACACAGGGAGCTTGTGGTGACTACGTCACGGACCTCGAGGTCAACACTCACCACCCTCTGCTTCGCTTCCAAAGGAGTGCCAAACTGATACCTGAGGACGACCAGATCTTTTCCGAAGTTGAGCTGAACATGTTGGAAAAGGTCATCAACGAGACAATGGTAGGGCAGTGAAATCTTTATTTCTCGCACTATTGCTCTATTCTTTCCTCTGAGTTGAGGATGCTATGGATTTTCAGCCGAGTAACATCTAATACGATGTAAATGATGCTAGAGGAGCACAGCGACCCTAATGTGTGACTGAGTGATTGAGGATCCCTTTGTGTTGCCTTGTGATAAACTGCCTTTACCCGCAGTGTCACCTGGGATTGGTTCCAGAGCCTCCTCCAACCCAATTCAGTGGGAGTTTTAACATGAACACAGCTGGTATATGTTTTTGAACCAACCCAATCAGCAAGGTGCTCCGATACTACTACAGAAATCAATTTCTTAAAAGAACCTGAGTGCACCTCAAACATGCCTCCAGTTGTTTCTTGAGATAAGGAGCTGCACTCGCTTAAAGGAATAGTACACCCAAACAATGATGTACCTTCATTTTCTACTCACCCCCATGCTGAACAACACTCTGAAGCACTTTTCTGACATCTCAAATGCAGCTGGAGATCTTTCAGGTTTCTTATCTGCCCACAATCAAATCATAGCGGTAGATAGAGCCCGGTACAAAAACGTGCATAAAAGTCCATAAAAACGTGTCAATATTCCTCCATACTGCTCGTCCAATGTAATCCAAGTGCAGTTGTAAATAACTGCGAGCCTGCGAGTTCACAAAACTTCCGGACACCGCGGCAGACGTCACCAGCTGAAAGGGAGCGTTCAAGAGTGCCCCTTGGTTTGATCCACCAGTAAAACTTTTGGTACATATCATGCACACAAATGGGGTAAACTGCATCGTCACAACACAGTGAGAACAAACAACTGTTCTAAGTTTTACCAGGTTGCACAGTAGTAATTGAAGGATGAAGTAAGGCTAGGATTTCTAAACACAGGCTTTGTTGAGTAAACCGACTCTTTTGTGTGACACCGTCCGCGACTGCTGCAGACATGGAAGAACGAGACGGTGGCCGAGCAGGAGAAGCGCTCGCCGAAGGAGCGCCCGGTCCTGCTGTCCAAAGACATCGAAGGCAAGCTGGCTCTGCTGGACCGAGAAGTCAACTACCTGCTGAACAAGGCCAAGTTCGCGAAGCCAAAAGCGAAACCCAAGCCCAAGAACAGCACCAGCTCTGAGAAGAGCAACAGCACGGCAGAAGAAAAAGTCATCCTTCCCACGGAGGAGAGTTCGGACCCAAAGAGCGGTGAGTCCCACGCGGGGCCCTCGATCCTCCCAGCTGCCTCTGTGCACGCAACTCTCGCAAATGACCCATTTTCTTCTTCTTCTTCTTTTCTTTCCACTTCCACCAGGAAACACAGATGAGGCACAACCAGGCGATATCCCGCCCACTGAGGAGGAGTCAAACAGCCAATCACAGCCGACAGAAGAAACGACAACCACCACAGGTCAGCCTGCCATCCCCAATGCTGGAGAACTGTAGGGGAGCTTGCACAGTTGCTCCTGCACTTTGACAGCTAAGAGTTGGCTCACTGCTGTCTACTGAGACTCTCCACAAGGCAGAGAACCTTTTTATTGTGCTTGTGTGCAAGTCACGGTTTATAGTATTTTTACACCAGCAGCGCATCACCAACCCTTATATTCACATCTCTTCCAGCTGTACGTCCTTGTAGGAGAGAGGGAACGCTTTGACCACAGAGGTTCAGCCTAAACATGTGATCAGTCTGCGCTCATTTTTTGTCCTTTTTTTCTCACTTTGTCTTCATTTCCAGGACCACCGGAGAAGGCCCACACTGTAAACCACGTAGAAGATGAATTGTAACAGCTGGAACTGTGAAAACAAAACAAAAAAAACTATTTATTGACAATGTATGTTCAAGTTCCTTGTCCTTTTTCCCCTCCCCCCCATTAAATTTTAACTGCCTCAGTGTCTTGAACTGCTGGAAGCTGGTTGGAGTTGGAGATGGAGGAGCGATCGTTCTTCTCTTGGCAGTTTCACTTCTCTTGTCTTTCCTGGATCACGCAAATGACGGATACCACAAAGAAAGCGAAATTAAAAAAAATCAAACGAGCCCGAGACTGCAGCAGTGTCCCATCAGCATGCTGATCCAGAGCAATGTGTCGGCGGGGACTTTGCAGGGATCGCCTCCTCCTCCTCATGTCATTCGTTTCTCACCCCTAAGCCTCACCACTGTGTGTGTGTGTGTGTGTGTGTATGTATTTGGGTGCGTATATTTGAAATGGAGCGGGAGCAGATGCTTGAACTCCACCCGTTTTTTTTTTTTTTTTTTTTTTAATGAAAGACATTTTTAAGAAGGCGATTCCAAATTAAGATGTATGACATGGTGACGGGGAA
Organism: Malacoctenus tetranemus; assembly: GCA_032274765.1. Taxonomy (NCBI): domain Eukaryota; kingdom Metazoa; phylum Chordata; class Actinopteri; order Blenniiformes; family Labrisomidae; genus Malacoctenus; species Malacoctenus tetranemus. Next base: position 1,418 of record JAUESF010065356.1, on the reverse strand, counting down.
ACGTTTGACCAAATGAGCACTTGTTTTATTTTATTTTGTGAAACTTAATGAATCATTTTATATTTTTTTGTTCTTTAAATGAAAACTCACCACAGATCCAAACTGCCCACCTGAATTTGCAAGTTATTTTTTTCCAAAACTGAATAGAATTCAACAGATTCACTGTCTGTCTGCTCATTTTGTTGAACCTTATCCATCACTGGCGCATGTGCCCCCCCACCCCACCCCCGACCCCCGCCCATGTCTTTTGTTGGAGCACCATGGTGTGAGAGAGGGAGTGGTCGATGCTGACTGGGCCACGGAGAGAGCATCATGGCGGCGTTTCTCACAAGGAAGGAGGACTGCCATGGGAAGAAGAGTGTCAGTGTGCAAGCAGAAGGACTGTCTCACTGTCAAACATGGAATCCATTGTAAACCGTCTCATGTTCAACACCTCCCTGTGGCATTTTTAAACAAACCCTGTTGTGCTTCTCCATGTTTGTTTTACGCTGTTAATTTCGGGGCTCATTGTTTCACTCAAATCCCCCCTTCAAGCGTCCTCTCTTCTGATTGGTCAGCTTTCCGAGAGGGGTTATGTGTAATTTGACTCCATTCTCATTGTTTTTGGTAGTTGCAAGCTGTGGCCTGGAACACGTCGCAGTTTTGACCATCACGCCACATGTCTTGCAAACATGCATGCGACGCTGCTGTTCTCAGTCCAACAGTGGGTTCAGAACAGCCCCAACTGGTTCTGTGTGAAAGTGTTCTTCTGATCACTGTTTGCATGCTGGGGTCCGTCGTCATCATCAGTTTCGCCAATGACTGTGACCAACGGTGTTAGTCGATGGTTTCGGCAGTTTTATCCACATGCCTGCCCCCGGTGGTTCCTCGCTGAATTACACTTGAAGGTTTCATACTGATGCCAACACAACTCCGAGGGAGCCAGCAAAGTCTCCTTCGCTGCAAGAAGAGACGGCATGCGAGCACTGATTTATTTTGGGAGGGGATGGGGGGGACGGAATAGGTCAGGAAGGGGAATGACAACGATGTTGTATTTCTAAACTGTTAATAAATCTCTTTTGTTTTTAGATGTTCTGTGCTTCCATCAATGTGTCACCAAGAGCTGAAACACACAATACTCATATAGTCCACAGGCAGCCAATCACAAATGTTTTGTAGCGTTCAGTGGAGGTAATTATGAATGAAATTGAATAAATGTCTGCGGTGTGCCCCACTGGTGTAGAACATGAGAGGTCGGGGAGGACACATGTAAGGAAATATTTATTTTAATGTTTAATGGCAATGAGGGCAGGTAAGGCTCAGACAGGTGCAAAGTGGGGAAGGACCAGAAAAGAGCTGACTTAAAAGAATAGTTCACCCAAACAATGATGTACCTTCATTTTCTACTCACCCCCATGCTGAACAACACTCTGAAGCAC
>JAUESF010065129.1:0-14366 GCA_032274765.1 Malacoctenus tetranemus | reverse complement strand
CACACACACACACACACACACACACACACACACACACACACACACACACACACACACACACACACACACACACGTCATCTTTATTTTTTTAAATGATTGTATTTTGTTTGGTAGCAAAAAAAAAAACAGTTGCAAGTCAAAACTGCAGATGTCAAATGCCACACAGGCCAATGATTAACAGTCAACAGTAAATATGACAAGGCCCATTGAAGCCTCTACTCTAGTAGGAGTCCCAGCTTTTTTGACAAAACAAAAAGAATGTATTCACTAAATAGACTCATTCAAAATATTGTAAGAGGCTGGAACAACAAGCGGGTATCTGGGCTCAAAAGTAGTAGTTTGCCTGCAGGCGTTCACTTGCTACCAAAGAATGGGATCTGTTGAAAAGCCAACTCAGACGAGTTCATCCCAGACAGACACATGTTCACAAATGAGATTTGAAGAGGAAAGAATGATGCGGCCATACCGACAGTGCTGTCCTTGAAGATTTTGGGGTATCCTCTGTTGGGGTATTTGCCCCTCAGCTGCCACACGTCAAAAAAAGGTTTCCAGTCAATGAAGTCCAGCAGGCTGGTCAGGTCGTAGTCGTCGAACACATGAGGACCAAGGAACTGAGGGTGCACTGAGACAGAGACAGACGACAGCTTCTCCGTCAGGAAGCATCCCTGACCATTCTGCACACAGCTGCTCTTCTGTTCTGCAATGTAACGACTGTCCCAAATCCAAAGCTTCACTGCAACTCTCCCCGATTCCTGCGACATTTCCCTTCCAAGTCTCATGTCTGAGTGGTTCTGATGTCAGTCATCTGGCACGCTGAGCAAACTCACCGGGCCTGGGCAGTGATGCCCAGTCTAAATGGAGCCCTTTGTCTCGAGCTTGAAAAAGAGGCACATAGCAGCGATCCTGAAATAACAAGACAGACACAGTTTGGTTCATCCTGAAGTAAACACATTGTGATCCACAGTCTGACTTGTGTCAATCAAAGTGATGTCTGTAGTGCCAAGTCAATAACTGTTTTTTAATACTACAAATAAAAAGTATGTTGATTTTTTTTTCTTCTTCAGGGAATGTTGTCTTGGTAACTCACACAGAAAGCAGGACCTGATCAGGAGCAGGTTTTTGTTTCCCATAAAAGCTCAGCAGGTGTGAAACAGCCAACTGATCAACCAGACCTCTGGAAAAATAGCCAGCTCATTTCCTGCGTCTGATCGAGGTGGGCTGCTGATCTGAAGAGTTTAGGTGGATTTAACACTGAGGATTTCAGAGATGAGAGAAGCCGCTTTTTTCCCCACCGTGAAGTTCATTATTACTCCATAATTTACTCGAAACAAAAGCATTTAGGATGTTTTTAGAGCCTAAACAGTAGTCTATAGCATTTCCGCAGACCTCCATTATTTGAATGTGGGCAGAAAACAAGAAACCTCACAGATCTCCAGCTGCATTTGAGATGTCAAAAAGGTGCTTCGGAGTGTTATTCAGTATGGGGGGGAGTAGAAAATGAAGGCACATCATTTTTTGGGTGAACTATCTCTTTAATAAGGTCCAGAGTCCATCCAAGGACAATCTGGTTGACAAGTGTGTGTGTGGATCAAACTCTGAAGTGCTCTACCAGCTGAGCCCCCCCAATCACCTCTGGTGTTCACAGATATTTCCCTATTTGTTGAATCTTTTATTGGGGGTCCAGACACCAGACAGGACCTACAACTATTATTGCGTCACTTCTGAATCTCAGAGTCAGATTTGAACGTGTTGATAAAACCGTGCAGCATGATCTAAAGTGCATTTGTTCTGTAAGGACTTGATTAGAGTCCTTGATCCAAACTCCAGGCTGTCCTGTTGAAGTGCACCAGAGTTCTCTGTGAACCAAACGAGAGCCACTGAATCAGAGCGACTTGTGCTTGTTCAGCCAGTCAGTAGGCAGCGTCCACACTTCCGCCAGTGACCAGAACTACTGCAGTCGTCACGTGGCAGCTAATTTAGTCAAACAGCACATCACATGTGAAGAGCATGCACCTTTAGGGAGCTGTAGTGGTCCTGCCTGATTTCTTCGTACTCCTCTTTCAGATCGTCAAAGTACTCCTCCCTCACTGCCTCATCCAGCAGCTGTGAGCACTGCCGGCAGCAAGCAAGCAAGCGATTAAACAAACACGACACAACTCCACTACAGCAGATTTTGCAGAAACAGACTTTGCCTCTCAGTTCTTACCACGACAACACTCCTGGAGGCGTCTAAAACGTGGACAACAGGACAACTGTAGCAAGGCGCAATCTTCACCGAGGTGTGTGTTCTACAAAACACACAGCAGAACAACAGACTGCCTTCAGACTTACATTCATTCACTCAGGTATTGAGGTAGCTGTGTGTGTGTGTGCGTGCGTGCGTGCGTGCGTGCGTGCGTGCGTGCGTGCGTGCGTGCGTGCGTGCTGCCATCACTTTGACGTGGTGGCTCCTCCAATCAGGAGTGGTTTTGTCATCCCCAGCCTCTCCATCTCTTTAGCCACATGGATCATCTCTTCCAGCGAGGGAGTGATGAGACCAGACAGACCGACGATGTCTGCAGGAACAAATCAAACAAGCATTCAAACCATTTCGACCCAATACAGCAAAACGGTTCCATCTGGCAGCACTCACTCGAGAGACACAACTGGAAGCACACGCATGGGTTCCTGTTTCATTAGTAAGCTAACTCATGACAACAAAACAAAACAAAACAAACAAAAACAATTGGATCCTTTCACATCTAGTTGACTCCACCCAAATGAGCAGTTGACTAATAAGTGACTGGTGTCAAAATGATTACCAGTTGAATTTTGCACACCTGATGTTTTTTTTAACATCAGTAACAAACAAAATGATGTGTGTTCTACCGGCTTTCTGGACAATGGCCTCTCTGAGGATCTGATCACAAGGAACCATCACGCCCAGGTCGATCACCCTGCAAAACAACAAGAAAGAATACGAGAAAGGGAATAGTTTCACTGTATTTTAAACTTACAGTATAACAAAGGATTTCATGGAAAGTCATTACAAGGATCAAAATCAGACTCGGGAAATACAGCTACTTTTTAAAATTTGTCTCTCAGGAAGCAACAAGAAGTAGGAAGTAGAATGGAGAGAGCCTAAAATAGCCTCCTTGTTCAGTCGGCTATGTCCAAGCTGCTGCTGCTAATGTGGTTTTTCTCTCTTTTCTCTACTCAGGCCCTTTACATGGCATTTAATCTGATCCTTGTGACCACGTGTTCACGCCGTCCCTCAGAGTTCTCTCCTTGCCGAGCCTTCGCTATGTTCACAGTGTATGTGTGCGTCCGTCAATGGCCTCTGAGAGGGAGGGACCAGGTGCCTAAACCATAGAGCATGCACACACTACAGGGAGGACAGCAGGAGGAGGGCTCTTATGACGAGGGAGCTGAGGCATATGATGTCCTCGCTGGTTCATGCAGATGTGGCTTGCACAATCCCCCTGGACAGAGGCAGCTAGGAGGGCTCTCCAGAGTGTCTCTGTGGAACCTGGGGAGCTCAATGGTTCAGCCATAACAGAAGCTCTTGAGAGAACAGTGAGGGCCCATGCAACCAGGGAGCAGCTGTCAGGCCTTCATAGGTGCAGGGCTCCCCTAAGTAGGGGTCAGGGACTGAAGACTGCATTCTTGCGAGCCATCAATTCAGCAAAATGTCCTCTCAATCAGCCCATCAAGCCTGAGGTGGCACCCAGTGGGTACAGGTGTCACCCTATGGCCAAACACTGCATTTGTCCCAAAGGTGCTGTTGGGTTCAAATATTAATCGGCCTATAAGGCTTGCACAGCATGACCCTCCACCAGGAGGAGGTGGAGACAGACCGAAGCTTTTGTGTCCGATTAGGGCCCTGCGTTGCTATGTTGTGGCTACTGCGGACATACATATGTCCGAACAGCTCTTCGTCTGCTATGGCGGCCCAAGCAGTGGTTGTTTCACTGGGTCGTGGATGCCAGTCACCATTCATACCAGGTGTCAGGCCGCCCCCTCCCCACGGGGGTGCGCGCTCACTCTACCAGGAGTGTGTCCACATCTTGAGCTGCCCTGCAGCTGCAGCTGCTGCTGCATGGGCGGCACCAGACACCTTTGCCAGAGTCTTCTGTGTGAATGTCGCCACTCCCCATCCACAGGGGGCGTGGTCCTGCATCCCTCAGAGGCTTCTCAGTAAGGTTGGTGTCTGGGATTCCTTGTGACTTCGCTGGTATGAGTCATTCAGTGCTTTCAGCACTGCCCTCTGGTGGTCAGCAGGGATGAAACAGAACAAAAGTTACAAATGTTGCTGCGTTTCTATGAATCCCGAATGACCGCCAGAGCGTTCTGTCTCTCAGAATCCTTGTGGTCACGCGAGAAGGTTCTGTAGGAACTGAACCTCAGGTGGTCACTGGGGATTTATAGAACAGTAGTTAAATTTGTAACTCTCGTTTCCCGGACTGGGATTCTGGGGACTAGTTTCCGTTTACAGGTCCCACAGATGCGTTACCTAGATCATGTGGATGATGTCACTTCTCGCTCACCCTCCATCGTGGTGCTGCAGCGCAAATTTTCACAGTGGTTTTTATTTTGCACAGTGTTGGACCATAAGGAAAGTCACATGAGCCGAATAAAAAATCTCTTCTTCGTTTTTTTTCTGTTGGTTAATAGACGTTTACCCCTTCGCTGGAGAGAAATTCTAGTTGTTTCATGAAAGTAAAACTTTGTTTTTTGGGATTTCCTTTTTTGGAATTTCCAGGTAGTCCCATGCGACCCCACCCAGAGCCATAATGGGTGCTAAAAAAACAAACTAGAAACCTACTCATGCAGCACAGTTTGCGTCAAACCAAGCAGTAAATCTCAGTTGAATCAGTCGTTTGACTTTCTGAGTGGCAAAGCACTCTGTTCACTCTCAGGTCTTACCTGAAGTTGTTGCAACCCAGCACCACAGCGACGATGTTTTTGCCGATATCATGAACGTCTCCCTTCACCGTGGCCAGAACGATGGTGCCCTGATACGGACTCTGCAAGTGAAGAGAAAGCGGTGAAACTGCACAAACAGGCCTGGCGGTGCTGCACTGGGGTCAGCAGGAAAGGTCAGCAGAACAATTGAATGGTTGCCTTCATGCTGCAACCTTTATAACTGATAACTGATAATAATTTTATCGATTGAAGTAGTGACAGATAAGATCATAGTCAAATCTATTGACAACAAAAAGACAACAGCAGAAGTACAATCGTCACATATCAGACAATCCCAGAACTGTAGTCACATTGGATTTGTAGGAACAATTGGTACCACAACAGTGGTACCCAAATATTTGGTTCTGAGTGGCTTTCTGGAAATCAAAACATGTTTATGTGTCGGCCCCCTCTGTAATTGTCACACTTTGTCTGTTACAAACTGACCCCGGCCCCTGTCAGAGAAGAGAAAAGTTATGTGGCCCTCACAGGAAATAGTATGGGACCCCTGAATTACAAGATGGACCATCTATTATTAGAACATTTAAAAGAATATATAATATAAGCTGAATTGATGCAGGTATATTCTGAAGAGTAAAATAGAATAACACAAGCAAATAATAGAGCAATGATCAAGTCATCTGACGACCCAGTTGTTTTCACTGGAGTATTTTTCTAGTCATTGGGTCGTTAATATACTTGTGAAATCCTTCCAGTTTCTGGGTTTGGTCCCACTATGTGCAGTCTCCTCCACCTGAAGATGGTGGGTCAATAAGTTCCAATACATGGCTGAGTCCAGAGAAAGGTGGTGCAGCGCCTGTGTCGCAGCACACCAACCTCTGACTTGTCAGCAAAGAGCTCGTCTGCTTCCCGGCTCAAGCAAAGATCTGTGAAGATTATGTACCTGAAAAAATGCCTGAGTGAAACTCTTGAACTCTTGCTGGCACATCACAAGAACCTCTTTTTCTTATGAACATGATCTGGCAACATTTCCCTTAGTGACAACGTGGTGGCTCCTACTGTCAGCTGCAGACAACTCTGAGCAGGACAGTCTGAACTGCAAAATTTCCTGCATCCAAAAGAACTAAACGTCTGCCGAAGCCAAGACTCAGTTCAGCACCACTGAGAAGAAGACTCACTCTGTTCCTCGTGTAAGCTAACATCTGTTAGTCCTGAAAACTAAACAACCTGAGCTACAAACAACTTGTTCCGGGGACTTTGGGGCGAGCTTATCAGCTCAGAAAGACAGCCCAGGACCTACACTGTAAAAAATACTCAGCACTGACCATCTCCTCAGCTGAGCCAGATCCCATCATTTCCTCCTTCTCCTTCTCCATGAAAGGAACCAGATAACCCACTGCTTTCTTCATGACGCGAGCAGACTTGATCACCTGAAAGGGAAAAGGAACAAAAACTAAGAAAAGAAGCACACACAGCTTCAATCTCCTTTGTCTCACCAGGAAAACACACAACTGCTGACAGCCAATCAACTTATGGGACATCCATCCCCACTCTCTCAACCCCTGCACCAGCGCTGGAAGCACTCACATTTCTGTTTTCCCAAAGAGAACCACTGGATTTGCTGCTGATCATGTGCACTCACTTCCTGTGGGGTCGAACCATGATGAGGCCGGTTCTGACTAGAACCTTTCCCGTTAAAACCGCTTTAAGGACCCCAGGACACCAGGACACCGGGGCCCCCACAGGCCACCGGGGCCCCCACAGGCCACCGTGTTGCTGCTCAGTTTCAGGGCGTTGGCAAACTTCTCACAGACCTCGACCATTTTCAAGTCGAACAACAACTCTTCTTATCTGATCCTCACAGTTCTTTTGCCAGGAGGTTCCTTGTTAAAGGTCCAGGTTGCAGTGTGAAAGTGTGTGAGAGAATGACACCAATTTCGACACCTGATCCCCATTCACACCCAGACCCCCTTTAACACTGACATTTCCCTTGAGTTGAGTTATTTGGAGGGGACAGTAAAATTATACATGCTGTGCAGACACAACTTTACATTGTGTCAAAGTACCATTTCCTTCTGTTGTTCCATGAAAAGGTCATGTTGAACACTGGCAGTAATGTAGGGGCTGTCCTCCCTTTTGTGAGCGACTGTCATTTCCACATCCTGTGCCAAAGTTTTGTTTGTACATTTCAGAGTTCTGCTCCATTTGAGGCTAAATTGTTCTATCTTTCCTCGTCTACGTCATGAGAACTTTCAAATCGAATCCCACATCAACAACTTTGTGTGCGAGCCATGTGGACAATCTCTTACCTGAGGCAGGAACATCTTCCCTGTTCCAAACAAATCCCCCACCATCCTCATGCCGTTCATCAGCGGGCCTTCGATGATGTGAAGAGGTCGAGAGTATCGGTGAACTTGTGTTCGACACTCCTCCACGTCTTCCACAACATACTTTTCTATTCCCTGTCAGCAAACACACAAATGGAGAGCAAAACACACAGAGTGGACCAGAGGTCAATCCCAAACCCACAAGTCTGAATGTTATTGATCCTTCCAGAGATTCATCAGTGGAAACCCTGTTACTAGTTTTACTTGATCCAGATAGTCGAGTTTAATCCTTCAATCCCGGTGCTCCACCAGGCCCGTTTAATGACTAGCACACATGGACCTGATTTTCCTCCATGAGGACAGTTGCAGTGTTCAGGATTTTATTCTCGTTCTCATCCTAATCTCAATTTAGGAGTGCAACACTTGTTTAGAGATCCTCTAAATTCAACACATTGGTGTCTGTTCGTTGGAGTCTCTGTGGAGAAGCAGAAATATCCTGAAGCAACAAATGACAAGGCCGACTCAAGATCCACGGCTGTTTTTCTGTCCTGCACCTTCACAACCTGACTCGGCCTCCGAACCTGCACATTTCTTTCTGAACGAGGTAACACAAAAAAAACCCTCTGTGCACGAGGACTGTGTGTGTGTTTGTCCTCACACTGTTGTACCTTGATGAGAGCGTACTCCAGCCTATCCTCCACACTTCCTCTTCTCCACTCATCTGTCTGAACCACCTTCTTTCCTTCCTTCACGTCCCTCTGTCAACAATAGTCAGACACCAGTTAGGCAACTCACAGCAGAAGCAGCTGTGTGTGCACGCGTGTGTGTGTGTGTTTACCTGTGCATAGGCCAGTAGCTTCTCGGTGGCCTCACTGTCTCTGTTCCAGATGAGATTCTCACACAGCAGCAGCAGCTCCTTGTTGATATCGTCGTACACTGGCAGGCTCCCAGCATTCACGATGCCCATGTCCATCCCTTCCTGACAGCATACAGTCTGTGTCAGACTCACTCACACAAACTTCACTTTAGCGTCAAGGGGATCATGGTAGCTCCAGTTACAGCAACAGGAACACTGAGACTGAGTTCACCCCTATCATCTACTCCCCCCTTCTTCTGTACTCTGTATGTATTATCTTTCCTGTTACAAAATAAAATGTGTTCATATGTAACAATAAAGACAGATCACTGGTGTTGGAGACGGAAATTACTGGCCAGCAGGCTGAATGGAGAGAGATCTGAAGGTGATAAAAAAAGGTGTTTGTTGTTTCTTTACTTTGATAGCATGGTAGAGGAATGCTCCATGCATGGCCTCTCTGATGGTCTCCATTCCTCTGAAGGAGAAGGACAAGTTGGAGAGGCCACCGCTGACCCTGGCTCTGGGTAAAGTCTCCTGCAGACCAAAAAAATGACAGTATGGCACAACCCGTCAAACGAGAGACTAACAGGAAAGCGAAGACAGCTCCAAAGGAGGGCTGCACGGTGGCGTGGTGGTTAGCGCTCTTGCCTCACAGCAAGAAGGTCCAGGGTTCATGCCCAGGTGGGGGGCCTTTCTGTGTGGAGTTTGCATGTTCTCCCTGTGCATGCGTGGGTTCTCTCCTAGTACTCCGGCTTCCTCCCACAGTCCAAAAACATGCAGAGGGTCAATTGGCGATTTCTAAATTGTCCGTGAGTGTGTGTGGCTCTTTGTCTCTGTGATGGACTCGCGATCTGTCCAGGGTGGACCCTGTCTTTGCCTGTAAACTGCTGGGATTGGCTCCAGCATGACCCGTAACATGGAATAATAGATGGTACAGACAATAAAATGAGCTCCAAAGGAAGAAATGCAGTTTCTGGAGAGCCAGCAGCAGGATCACTGCCTGCTGCTCAAGAAACTGTTGTAGGAATCTGCTGAATCCATCCGAGTCTTTAATCACACACCAAGCTGACAGAGGCGGCATTGACAGTGAGGTCACACTTTTCCACTGCTCCAACAACAACACACAGCAACACCTTGATTTGAGATGGAGGGGGGGGGCAGATCCCAGAACAGGTCTAGCTGCTTCATTGGCTCCGACCCAGCACACACACAGACCAGTAACAGAACTTGTTCCAAACAAGCAAAGTCTACCAGGTGTATCATCTGTGCGAGAAAAGCTGAAGCAAACCATGTCTTTCAACACAGCATGTCTCTATTTTAGTGTTTTGTGGTTTGTTTCAGCCATTGATTTGATTTGGTTTCATTTATTTTAAATAATTTGTACTCGTTTTTTTTAATTGTTTTATTCTGTTCAATTGTTTCCGAATTGTTTTAACTATTTGCTTGTTGTGTGCAGCACTTTGTTCCAACTGTGGTTGTTTTAAAGGGCTCTATAAATAAAGTAGAGTAGAGTAGAGCTTCATTCCGGCATCCAGCTCTCATCCAGTTTTCGGCAACAGCCCGTCCTGCGACTTCAGGGAACCACTGAATCCACCTGTCCCCGTCCTGCAGTGTGTGTTTAAGCAGTCTGCATCTTCTCCTGTTCCAGACTGTGTTCATCACTCATCACACTATGGACCTCTTGATTCCTGGAAACCTTGGTGACCTTGTCAGGTCTTGATTTCCACAAATCAAGAATATGCTGAAGCAGCATGGAATGGATGACGATTCCAAAAGATCTGAGCTGTGTAACTTCTGTCATTTAAAACTATGAGAAGAAGTTTAGCTTACAGTGACGTGTTGGAGTGGAGTCGAAAACATTTTGATTGTCGTTACCTACTGATTTGCAGTTTGCCAAGAATTGGAGGGCAAAACCCTGAGACCTAACATGGCCTAAAACTCTCAGGGCTCTGGTGTGGGGGACAGAACCAGAAGCCCCCTGGTACTGAGACCTCTCAGAAATTGAGTGCGAAGGAATTAACTGATCATCGGCACCGGGGGTCTTTACTTTGATAAGCTTGGTGGCTCTGATAAAGTTGACAGCATAGTCGTTGTGTTCCTCCATGCCTGTGCCAATGGTGAGGATGTTGGGGTCGAAGATGATGTCGTTTGGGTCGAATCCCACTTTGCCGACCAGCAGCTTGTAGGCCCGGGTGCAGATCTCCACCTTACGCTCCGTGTCAGTGGCCTGAAAGGGACAGCACAACTGTTGGCTCATTTTGTACTCAATGTGCGTGCGTGTGTGCGTGCCCTCTCACCTGCCCCTTCTCATCGAACGCCATGACGACCACAGCAGCTCCGTAGCGCTTGATGGTGGCAGCTTTGAGCAGGAAGTCCTGCTCTCCTTCCTTCAGACTGATGCTGTTGACGATGCATTTTCCTTGACAGCATTTCAAACCGGCCTCAATGACGGAGAAGTTGGACGAGTCAATGCACAGAGGAACCTTCCGGGCAAAAGACAAAAGATTCAGGAAAGTACAGAATGACTCAGTAGACCAATGGACAGGCTAGCTGTGATGTAACAGAAGTTATAAGAAGACACAAATTCATCAAAAAACGTCAAAGCTCCTAATCGTCCCATCCCATTCAAACAGAATGCAGGTCATTTGTACTTTGTCATCCCACACAGTATTAGACTGAATAAACCTTCAGCTGATAACTCAAGGATCACTCATCAGAAGCTGACTAGTGGATTTGATTGCAGCAATAACATAAACCTTCTGCATTAACACTTTGGGTGACAAGACTTGTTAGAACATTTACAAACAGAGGGCGCTTATTTTAAGAGGTGGAAATGTAAAACCTTCTTGTTTGTGCTTAATGGAGTATTCAACCACGCCAATACTGTTCGAGTAGTCAGCAGCACCTGCACCCCTATGCAGACAAAGCCACCCAGTTGGAATGTGGGCAGAAGACTTTTGAGTCAAAATGTCTTTTGACTCAATTGACCACAGAAAACGTGACTCTTCCACCTCAGTGGATCCCGTTTACACCTGGTTTCCATTTGTACATTTTCAACTCAGCTCTTGTACATGTAATGCAACAATGTGCACAGACAACAGTTTTAGCACCATGTTGGGTTTTATTACTGTGCAGCTCACAGCCTTTTCAAAACATTCCTTCAATTAGATTCTCTACATTTCCATATGAATGTTGTGGAGGTGGGGACATTTTTATATTTCAGTTTTAACTTTCCTCATTTTGCCTCCTAAATGGCTCAAACTTACAATTCCTTTTAACCCTAAAGACATGAAAACCCATCACTCATGAAAGACCCCCACAAGGACGTGAAAAACTTCCCAACTGCTGTACTGAAGCAAGCTTGGTTGTTGATCTCCTACCCGCGCAATGTCCGGCTCTGAAGTAATAAAGTTACAGAAACGGGCCATTGCCGTCTGTCCCTGCAGCATGCCTTCGTCCATGTTTATGTCCAGCACCTGAGCACCCATTTCTACCTGGGCTTTAGCAATGCTCAGAGCCTCCTGAAAAGCAAGGAAGCAGCACGGGGTTACAGAAAGTACATTTCACTTATCCAAAGCAATTCTTGCAAACATAGGGATGATTCTTTGTATTCAAACTGATCTTCACCTCATAGTTACCCGCCATGACAAGCTTGGCAAACTTGCGTGAACCAGCCACATTACAACGTTCCCCGATATTTACAAAGTTGGTGTATGGGCCGATCCTGAATGGCTCTAAACCTGAAAAATGACAAGGACATTGTATTTCAGTGAGACTTTACTTCACACTGAAGGACCACTGCTAAATGGACTCTGTTCATAACATCTGTTTGAACTTTCAAAGTTTCCATTCTTTACCTTCACCGTGATCACCACCAGAAGTACAGCAACAAAAGTGCTTCCTCAACTACTGTTAATAACTCCGAGCTTTAGTTCCTAAAGGATTTTCATGAACAGAGCTTCTATTTCAACAAATCAGCAAACTGGGTAAAGTGGCCCTGTGATATTCTGTGATCCTGATGTCACTGCCATTCTCCATGCAACACAGATCATGAACCCGAACACGAAGCATGTTTGCATTAACACAAAGTGTCAGTAGGACAGTTTGAAACTTTGTCAGCTTTGGTCTGGTGGCACCACAATCATCCATACCTGAGAGCAGAAGGTAGTCTCCATAAACGTCAGCGGCAGGGACTCTCGGCTGGCAGTGTCTGACTGCTTCGGATATGGCTCTGTGTGGGAAGGTGAGAACCTGTAGTAGCTAATGTGACAACATTCTACAGTAACCTATGATATCAGACAGAAACCAACAAAAGTTATGCTTGTAACTTCAGCTCTATGAATCCCAGTTGACTGCCGGAAGGGGGAAGTCTCTGCCTCAATTGCTACTCAAGTAACTGTATCAACAGTCACTTGATGGCCCCCTGATGACCTCAGACAGGTTATTTCTTCCACTGTCGCCAGATGTCCTGCACCGGTACAAACATCTCACGAGACCAAGAAGATTCTGAGTGACGGAACTCTCTAGAATTCATAAAACCGGAGTACGAAAAGTAGAAAAAGTTTCTAGTTCATCCCTACTGACCAACAGAGGAGATTCTTTAGCACTGGATGATCAATGTCCACAAGCTTGAGTGACAAGCGCACAGAAATGTCATACTGACCTGATGTGTGCTGGCGTGGTCCCACAGCAACCTCCCACAATATTCACCAGTCCATCGGAGGCAAATTCCTGCAGATACACTTGGTCATTGCACTTGCTGCACTTTACCTTTATTCACAGTTGTAACTTTATAAGGTCGGTGTTACAGCTTCAGATGTGTTTGCACATCTTGAGGGAAGTTAGAAAGCAAGAAACAAACAGCAACTGGCACAAGTTCAGTTTTCAAAGTGCCAGTGACAAAAAAAAGACAAAGTAGAGAAGTGAAAAGCCGCTGCTGTTCGGTACATTGTGCAAGACCTAAGGAGCACCATGCTGACAATGGCTACTGCTGTGTTTCTAAAAGTGTCTGTACTGATGCTTGGTGTCAAGCTGAAAACCAAACAAATGAACAAAACCTTCAGACTGGAGGCCATTATTTGAGGCGTTTCGTCATATCCTCCAAATGTGTTTGGAAGACCTAAGAGGAGACAAAAAAAGTAGAGGCAGAGTTCATGACATCATCCAACAAGATCGGCTCAAGAATGTAACTACAATCAGGCCTCATGTTACTGTGTTCTACCCACACAAAGCAGCAGGGCAATTCCAAACTGCTGTTTTTTAAGTTGCCATGACATCAAATTTCACTTCTCTGGGGTTTTGGAGGTATAATATGACCTGCTGTGCACCGATGAGGCCATATGAATGTCGAAAGTGAGTATCAAAGTCTTTTTTGATGGTCTGTCAGTATTCTGTCTTTATTCAGAAATGGTTGAATCCTAAAGCAGATTTTGCTGGTGTAACATCCCTTTAAACTTGACCTGCACTGAGAGTGTGTATTCAGCTGTTGACGGTGATGAGCTACCTGCATTGGGATAACAGATGACGAACGCTGTGGTGCTCTTTCCGATGGCCTCGATGAATGGCCTCATCTCCGTGGCTCCAAGGGCACAATTCAGACCAATGCTGCAACACACAGATGAGCAGGGAGTTGTTGGACCGCCAGGGCTGGCTGTTGCTGCGTGTGGGTCAGTCACTTACCACAGCGGGTTACCGTGGGATACGCTCACGACAAAGGCTTCTCCTGTCTGACCAGACAAAGTTCGTCCACTGCGGTCTACAATGGTCCCTGAGATCTGTTTGATGGGTGCCACAGGTGATTGCGTCACCAAAGGATTCAACCAAAGGTGCTTCATGTCCATTCATAGCAGAAAATATTATGGACTTACAAAAATAGGCTTTCTTTCATAGTTCTTTTCAAACAGCAGGTCAATGGCGAACAAGGCAGCCTGAAGACAAAGTGAGTTACTGGCATGTTTGTACTCCCAAGCCTGCACAATGATTCGTCATTCCTCTGTGTGCTCAAAACTCATATGTCAACTTTGAAACTCACATCACATCATGTGCATCTAAAGCATGTTCAGGTTACCTTAGCATTAGCGGTGTCAAAGATGGTCTCGAGCAGGAGGATGTCTGCTCCTCCATCCAATAAACCTCGAACCTGCTCTGAGTACGCTTCGACTAGCTCATCAAATGCTGTGAAAACACACACACACACACACGCACGCACACACGCGCACACACACACACACACACACACACACACACACACACACACACACACACACACACACACACAC
>JAUESF010065012.1:0-11185 GCA_032274765.1 Malacoctenus tetranemus | reverse complement strand
CGGTACCCAGCCCCCCCCCCCCCCGCCCCCCCCCCCCCCCCCCCGCCCATCTCTTTTGATACATTTCACCCCTGCTGCTTTTTTGCTTTATGTTACTTTTTGCAACCAAGCACAGTGTCCTATTTACACCCGTGCGTGTCCTGTGGATCAGAACGGACATGCAATATGTGTCCTTAGGGGCGGCAGTATGAGTGGAAACTGTGCCGAGAGGCTCACCTGGAGGGAGGTCCTCCTCCTTATCAGAGGAGACGGGCCTCATGCAGTGTCAGCGTTGAAGTTTGCCTCCTTTAAAGTGTATTTATGCAATTTAAGAAGTGTGCTGACGTTCTCCACACCACTTTAAAGGGCGTTTTATTTTGAAAAAATAAATTCAGAACGATATCAATCATTAATCTAGAGATCATTTCCTTTGGACCCGTCGGAAACACGGGGACCAATCAAGACGCTGAGCTTTCTTCCTCTTTATCTCACTATATCTGCATGGGCATTGTTTGCCTCGAGCAGCAGCGCCCCCTACCGAACAGCTGTTGTAAATGGCTGGATGTTCGGTTCGTGAAGAACAGTTTGAATGCAGACCAAGCAAAACGATGGTCTGAACCGTTTTCTGGGGGGAATTTGCAAACGGAGTCCCTGGACTCTCCTGGTGTGAACGAACCCTTCACGATCTATTTCACTTTGATGCATTTTTGGAAAGTTTCTGAAAGCATATTTGGAAACACTAGATGGGTTTCTACTTGGGAAAAGATTCACCATTACCTTTTTGAAAATGGGTTTCCTCTGGATTGTAAATAATTCAATGGGAGATAAGCCCGTCGGTTGGCAGCCCGCCTCTGTGGACCCCCCCTCGGTATCCCCTCAGAATCCCCCGGCCTGCTGACAGGCTGAGTTTTGCTGCCCGGCCTGATGGAAGGTTTTTTTTGGTTTTTTTCTTTGGCCAAATCACTGATGACGGTCACATTAAAATGCTCAGTGAGGTTTTGAAGCTGGCGAGTTCAGTAAAAACAGAGAAATCAATCTTCAGATGATTAACTACTGGCTATTTCCAGCTGCAGTGAACTGAGTAATGTCTGCGACAAGGGCAACAAAAGAAAGCGTCAAAAAAATCCTCAGATTTTTTTCTGTTTCAAGAGGATGTTTGATTTAAAAAAAAAAAAAAACTCATTTACAGGCAAATGAGGCTTGAGATGGTTCCAGTCGCCAACACGCGTCTGCCCCTCCATCCGGTGGCGGCTGTTAGGGATCAGATGCTCAGCAAGCAAGGGGTTAAAAATGATTAACAAGCCTGAGTATGGCTCTGATGAGGCCGCGACCCACTAATGGCGCCCGTCGCTGGAATCGACAGCCCATGTTAAGAGGAATCCTTGTCATTACATCATCGTTGCCGCTTTAAAATGATCACTGTCAAACATGGTCAAGCTTCTGCCTTTTTTTTTTTTTTTTCGCGCCCATTACGGCGGCGTGACGCTCCGGGGACCGCGTCCGAGCTAATCACTCCTATTACCCACACCCACGGCGTATTTGTCATGCAGACTCGCGCCGTAAGCCCCCATGTTCAGGCATTATGCTGCGAGCTCCGACGCGCATTAGGATAACTGGCATTCCGTAAATATTAGCCCCGCAACGCATTTTCAGCCTGAGCGACTCGGCCCATATTAAGAGGTGACAAACAGACGGCGCGCGGGCGACGAAAGAAAGAAAAAAGGAAAAGGAGGAGGCAGGCTTAGGGCTGTCAGATCAATTCTGTGGGAGAGGTTGTAACGCCGCCTATGCTAAACAATCCCTGAATCAAGCATGTTGCCGGCTCCTTCTTCTGCGGCTTCGAGGACGCGTGCAGGAAGACAATCCGCGGCGTTCAATAGACTCTTTCACTGTCAACAATAAGCGAGCTTGCGTCGGATCGTTTACGTCGGGAGCAGGTGCGGGGAGCACAGGAATAGCTTTATAATCGTGGCATTATTAAGGTTGAGAGACTTTGAAAGTATCACAACATGAGTAATTGAAATTTCGGTAATCACTTTATTTCGCTTCCCAGCGAGAGGGATTGGGAAACGAAGTGCAATTACAGGAGTATGAATGGAGCCGCGACGCGGGGACGAGAAAAAAGATGGAGGGAAGAAAAAAGAAAAGGGCGCGAGTACAACAACGTGACAACGCTATTATGCCACAACAACGAGGCCATTAGTCAGGAGAGCGAAGCCTATGAGGACCGCGTCCCCGAGCCAGGTTTGAACTTGGGGAGGGGGGGGGGGACCAGAGCGCCGACGGGCTGAATGCTAAACGTGCCGCTCCATCACCACCCCGCCCTCACCCGTGCCTCCCAGCAGCTCAGGGACTTAACCCGCCAGACCCCCAGAGGTCTTTGGAGGCAGGCTGGTGGTGGGGGGTGGAGGTGGCAGGAATACATCAGCTGCACAGGCCACAAGAAGCTCGCCGTGTGATTTGAAAGTGAATTTAGGCGAGGAATCGGCGAGCCAAGTCGGTGGAGGCCAGTGGAAACGTGACGGTGTGGAGTCCCGGCTGCACAGGTTTCTCTACCAGGAACGCTGGCTGTCCGTGCTGAGGCGCATTAATGCTAAAGGAATTTCAAACCGGGGCCCATTTCCTGAGCTCTGCACGAGGACAGAAAACCAATGTGAAGGCAAACTCTCCAATTTGGTCCAACTTGACCGTACCAGGCGGGACACCTGACACCTTTAGTGTCAGATTTTGGTTTTCACCAGTAAGAAAAAAAAAAACCCTTCAAATTCCTGCAGAGTATCACATGCTCACTGGAGGACGTCCTCAGATTTCATATCACGCTTAAAAATAGCCTTTTTCACACCTTCACAAAAATTTTTTTGCTTCGTGCTTAAACATCGATTGGTTACTCTCACCCAGCGAAACTGCGTGGATTCACAGAATCGAACTATGAGAAAACTCGGCCGTCTCTCCCGGGTGTGATCCTGTCCGGGGTGCACGCTGCCTTGGCTTCCCGTAACCTCATGGGACCACAAACTGAAGAAAGACAAATTTTTAAAAAAACAAAAAAAACAAAGTGTAGACATGTGCTGGAAAAAAACAAACAAAACTGCTCAAAAATGTTCGCTTCACTCTGCGCGTCACAATTCCAGTGAACCGCAACACACAACACAAACTCCAGACCTCTCATACTGCTCTCACTGATGGGACAGGATGTGATAAAAAAAAAAAAGAGCTCCATCAGCCTCCTACATCAACTGCGTACTGTGACAACTGAAAACCTGCATCTCCGATGTCACGAGGGACGCAGACCCAAATACACGCCAGAGCAAAGTTGCTTTTAATGGTGGTTTTTTTTACGTCACCCAGCCAGGCAGTGGAGACATCAGGACAGGTGGAGACGAAGGACTCCGGAACTTAGGAGCGGAGACGTCAGGACAGGTGGAGACGAGGTCCAGAGAAAGACGGGGGCCAGAGCCAGCAGACGTGTACATCAGAGGAGAGGCGAGGAGCTCCGAGGGAGGCAGTCGGCAGGCAACACAAGGACACACGGGGAGACACTGAATGCTGGTCTGGACGCACAGGAGGACACACGGGGAGACATGGGATGCTGGCCTGGACACACTGAGGATTCACAGAAAAACTGGCAACGAGACACCCACTAACACACCCTTAAGTAACCGCCCCACCAGGTGCAGCTGATCTACGCTAATCAGCGAGGGGCGGAGACAGAAGGAAAGGAAAGCAGGGAAACACGGAGGAATGCATTGGAATGCATAGGACTCTTAAAACCGGGTGTGTGCTCTAACTAGGGGGTGACAGACTACCGATTACACTATGAAACCAGACCAGACAGTGAAGACACGTGACGGATCGTGACATCCGACATGCGTTTGGTGGTGGTAGGGGGGGCCATTACGAGAAGGTTTCATTGCGTTCACCTGTGATCATCTGTTCTCATCCTCGCAGCGGTTAATTGGAGCCTTCTAATCTGCGCTGTGGCGCACCCGGGCCTGCAGGTGAGCTGGTACGAGGACGGCTCCGCGGGCCGTGCGCGGGGCGGTCTCCGAATTAGAAACAGATTCACACAAGTTCAACTCCACTCGCAAAAAGAAACACCAGCAAATGCCCGCTGAAGTCTGTTTACGCCTCATTTCCCATTCAGAAATAAAATTAATTATTCAGCATGTGGGTGTTCCGGCAAATTAGAGTCGCGCGGCCCGTCCAAACGCTAAATTATAAGTGGATTTAAAAGCGAGTGGCGAGTTGGCTTCGCGACAGCCGAGTTAAAAAGGCGCCACTCGAGATACGGAGCGGTTTGGACTTATTCCGTTTGTAATTTGGTCGCAGCTTAAACTAGTTCTGCTTTTAATTGGCTGCTCATGTCCATCGGCGGAAATTACTGCTTAATATAGCAGGTCAAGCACATTCCATCGCCTCTTTCTGAGAACAGAAAAACAGTGAAAAAAAAACACAATTAATCCTCGAGTATTACGAAAAAACTAGTAATACAAAAATGCTAATTGAAGGTCCTGGGGTTGATTAAATGTGCCAACTTTCTCCATTGTTCTGAAAGATGAGGAAACGTAGCACCTTCTTGGTGGCTTGCTGCACTGTCTGACCCGAAGGGTGGTCATTGTGACACATCAGCCACTCCTCCTCTACACGGCGGCTTGCTCGGTTCGATCAAACAGGGGCCGTTTCATTCTGGTCATTCACATTCAGAGTTCTAACGAGACGCTTGTTTGTTGCTTCGCCTGCAACTTAGGAAAAATCCCCCGAATCGATAGCCTGGGACGTCTTTGGAGGCCATTCGTTTTCTGCACCGACACCAGCTGACCTGTGGGAGGAAGCCTGAGTGAAGCATGGGCACACACGCACACACACACACACACACACACTGAGGAAGAAGAAGGAAACTCTACATAAGGGGATGATTTTCTCCCTGTGAGGTAAGAGAGCCATAAAAACTCCGGAGAGACCCTCAGTAAGTCAATCCACTAAAATATACTCGAGTTTCTTTTTTTTTTTGCTTCATTTACAAACAGTTTGTGCTTGTCGCAAAGGCCGGTCAGGGATTTTATGACTATGGGTGTTTGATTCTCACTCCCCGACACTTTATCTTGTGTGGACTATATCAGCATGGCGGCAAAAGTGGCTACGCACACTCTCGCATCACAGAAGTCGCGGGTGCGCGCACGTGCGTGCGTGCATGTGTGTGTTACAGCAGGTCATCATTTGAGCTCCTCACGTCTCCTCCAGACTTCGGACGCGGCCCCCGCCCAGTGTCAGCTACAATCAGCTCCGGCACCCCTGCGACCTTTCGGTGGAAGAGTCAGCGCGGAAGGTGCGAGGGAGTGAGTGACTTTATTAGGTCTGACACCGTGTGACATGGAGCTCATAAACTCGGGGTCTGACGACACCTCGGACTCCTCTTTGTCCGCCGTCCCCCGAGTGAGAGGTGGAAATGGCAACAGTCCGTGTCAACACGGCAGGATCGCGCTGGCGACCACGCGCGATGGCGGTCTCCTCATGAGGGGAGAGGAAGTGGAAGAGCGGGGTCACAGCAGCCATGACGGTCATAGTTTTTATACTCCTGTGTCTTCCAATATGTTCAAACTTCATCATTGTCTTATAAACCCCACTGCAGTTGATTCAGTGGTTTTTGCACATTTTGCTCCACATTTATTGCCGAGATTTATCTAAAACCTGACATTTCAAATATATTCTGAGGAATTGAAAAGTCTAAGGCCCAATTCCAATTCCCTCCCTTAACCCTCAATCCCAACCCTCAATCTCAACCCTCAGAACCAAGTGTTAAGGGCGATCTTGTGACTTAGAAATGGGACACCCCTTAATGCAGTTACATCTTCATACTGTGGGGGGCAGTATTAAGCTAAAGCGGCGTTCAGTCTGTCAAGTCCAAAGAAGAAGCCGAAAAAGACCGCATCGGCTGCTACTGACAAAAGATCGTAAAAAAAAAAGAAAGTTGCGCAACAGTGAGGTAGCTAATCCATAACATGGACCTAAACTACGACAATAAAGCAAGGGAGGTAGCTGAGAATCTCAACTGAGGGGCGAGTTTGAGGGACGTGAGAATTAGGACAGCACTTGGTCTTTGCGGGAGTGCACGTGTTTTTTTGAGATTGAGGCTTAAGACTGAGGGTTAAGGGAGGAATTGGAACGCTCCCAGAATCCAAATTGACAAGTTCATTGAAGGTGACACAGATTTCTGTGTTTGCACCCATTGGTTCATTGAGATGACAATATTTGGTGGGACCACACCAACAAATCATGCGAATCAGCAGCCAAATTAGGTGATCGGTTTAAGAATTATGGCATAAAAATCCTTTCTTTATTTTTGTCGATTGTTAATTCATGTGAACGTGTCTATGTTTTGGTCCTGCCTCAAGCATAGTCCAACTAGCTTCCGACTGCAGCCAGTTCTGCCAGACTGCATGCTGGATAGACTGGGATTAATTGTACGTACAATACAGCTGGAGCGCTTCTGTCTTCAGAAAGAAGTTGCGTTTTTTTCTTCTTGCTAATGAATGGAGCACACATTCAAGGTCTAACCTTGACAAACAGTCACCCGCAGGTCCATGTGCGGGAGGAAGTCAGTCCAGCCCCTCTTCTTCTCTTCCCCTACGGCGTCTTTCTGTTCATCACCTTCCTCTTATTAGACACCAAAAAATTCACCAGCAGATGCCCCCACTGATGGATAAATATTCTAATGAGTGGATGGTGTGAAGGCCGGAGCTTTGGTTCTGTCACCACAGATGTATCCTCCTTCACTCACTGGGATCCGTCTTGGCAGCGGTGCTGCGGTGCTCGCGGGGGCTTTGGGCGAGGAGGGGTGGGGGGTGGGTGGGGGGGACTCTGCAGTGTCTGACGAGAGACGGCAGGGGGAAAAGGCGCGAGGGGGGGGGGCGCCTCTCATCACTGGAAAGTAATCCTTGTGTGCTGCACCACCCCCCCCTCCCACCACCACCACCACCGCACACACAGTGTACTACACTGCTCCCGTGTTGCACTCTCTAATTTGCGGGCTGAGAGACAGCAGGTGTTCGGGACAGAGTAAACAGAGGGGAAGTCGGAGGGAGGGATGGTTCGACCTGCTCGAGCCTGCTATTACGCGACCCCCCCCCTCCCGTCCCCTCCCCTCGCGCTGGCCCCCCCGAGAAAAACAAGCAAGATGCCTCTCTTGGTATGCAAAACCTGTTTGGCCCCCTCCAGTCTCAGCACCAGTCCGGGGCCCAAGGTCACACTTCCAGGGTAGCTTGTTTTTTGTTTTTTTTTTTCCTTCTCCGCAAATGTTGTTCAACCCCCGAGGCTTCAGCCAGCGAGGAAAATTAGCCGACACTTTGTGGGCTGGTGGGTTTTTTTTGTTTTTTTCCGTGTGTTCTCGGCAGAGAGGAATGGCTGACTGCCACGCTGATCCCGTCCTCATCTCTCCAGCCAAAACACTCCATTATTATAAACAATAGTTCACCCTCCACCCAAAAGTTACGCCGCATTATAAATAGACCGGTTTCTTCGCGGCGGCTCCGCTTGACACTGTGGTTCAGTAACAGCGACTCGCACAATGCCGTCGTTGACGTCTGTTAGCAACGGTCGGCTGCTGGCTGGTGAAAAACTTGCCAAGCGGAGCTTCTTTAACACATTTTCGTTCGTTGCAAGCTCAGAAAAAGAATCCGTTTTTTTTTCCAGGAAAATTTGCTCTTGATTTTATTACGTCTGAGAAGAAAATACACTTTTCTTTCTTGAGGTGAGAAATCGGAAGAGACATCCTCACTAAAACGGTCGGAAAAAAGCCCTGGCTTGTGTATTTCCGGCTGGGTCGGAGCAGTGCCTGATGGTTGCTTCTCCAGAATACAGGTTGTTATTTTTTATTTTTTTTACTTGCACCTTTTTTTTTTTTTTGCAAAATCATGACTGTGAGCATGTAATTCACGTCGATGTCAAAAGCATCTTTTAGTGCCGAGTCCAACAAGGGCCGCAACCCTAAAAAAACCCTGTGTTTTTACCGGAGTTTGAGGAGGGTACGGCTGAACGTAGCCCTGCCGGAGCTCCCCTGTGGTCAAGTGCTTTGGTAGCACATCGCTGGAATCAAAAGGGAGGATTCAGGAGAACGAGTACAACCTGAGTCCTGGACTTCGTGCACATATTATTGACTGATAAATCCTCTAAAGTAGACTTGAAAGGCCCAACTGCACCACTGCCATGAACTGTAGTCAGACGGAGCGCGGTGGTTTTATCCAAACTGCAACCTCACATACAACTCGTGGTGATGCTTCTTTTTTCTGCCTCTTGCAGGAAGCAGTCGGTGTCCAACTGGAGCAGGAGAGATGGGAAATGCAGGAGCAAGACGAGAACCAGATATATCCAACTCATCAGTGCAGGAAGAGAGAGCCAAAAGCTACAGCTAAACCCACACCGACCACAAACTACACTTCCTCTTCCCAGAGGCCTGATGGACCATGTTGTTCAAGAAGGACTAGAAGATTGAAAGTGCTGGGACCTCAAAGACAGAACAACCACCAGATATCAGGACCTGATTCAACAATACAGGGACAAAATGATGGCAGGTTTGGATTGTCTGGCTCTGCACACCGTCCTCAAAGTTCCACCCGGTTAGCGTCCAACCTGAAGTTTGTCGGGGAAATTAATCAAAGTTAGCCTCAAACTTTCTGCCACGAAACCCAAGCCTCGCCCTCTTGACGGTGGGTATGTGTAAAAAAAAAAAAAAAGTGCACGTCAGAGAATGAAAATCACCTCAATATCACCAAAATATCAGCCTGGGATTCTTCCTGTGAGAGTCTTGAATGCCGACACTGAGGAGGATTGGACTCAAAGACATTTCACTCCCGGACCCGTTTGGCCTTCTGTGAATATTGCCCCATGATGAGTAAAAAAAAAAGAAAAAGTGAAAGGTCAAAACGGATGCAGCCGTGGCTCGGATTCGAAGACCTTTAATCCTTCATGCTCCAAAAGCACGAGAGCAAAAGTCACCGAGGATGTTTTCCCACTTTTCCAGTCACTCATGCGACTTAAGAGACTTTCAGACTTCAGACCTGGTGCGCATCAAATGCTGACATTATACAATAAGGGAAGAGGGGGAGAGAGGGGTGGGGGCGGGCACAGGGGGTTATGGGAACATTTGTGAAACCACTGAACAATCGTGACTCCAGTGTTAGGCTGGACTGCAGCGGGGCTTCTGCAGCCTCAGCTGCAGAAGCGGTATAATTAGCATGCTGTCAGATGTCATCCAGTGGCCTACAGACTAGTTGCCATGACCTTTTGCACTGTTTGAACTTTCGCTCGCAATTAAATATACATACTCTACATTGTTGCATGCTGCTGGGTCTTTAGACGCGCCTCGGCTGACATTTCTGCAGGAAATTTCTCTTCGACTTTTTTTTCTAAATATCTTTTTTTTCTTCTTCTTCTTTTCACTAAAAAAAACAACCCCAGCAGCACCTCTCTTCTGCATTTTTCCTCTCCAAACTACAGCAGCGCTGTGCTCCAGCTCCAAGAGTTTACCACAGCGATGCGACTTTTTTTTCTCGATTCCTTCATTCATATTTACTTTTGAGTGTGTCGTGTTTTCAGGAATGCGAGCAGCACAGCCCTGGGGATGCCGATGCGGGGCCCGCCAGTCAGTCAGTTGCCACACGAGTGGTAAAGGTAACAATACGCGTGCTATGTGTTGGGTTTCGGTGTGACGCTGCCGCACGCAGACGCTTGCCTGTCGGCGCTCCCGGAGACTAAATCTACCCTGAGCGCAGTTGGCAGCGAAGGGACTCGTATGTCTAATCACGTTTTTGGATCAGCCAGGCGGTTTCTTCTCATCAGTTTAAATAGAGCAATGTTTTTAAGGAGTTTTAGGGAGGACGTACAGTGCTGCTTGTTAAAGTGGTGGAGCAGCGGAACTGAGGTGGGTGGGTACTGCTGACAAGAAAACACTGTTTTGAAGGAGTTCATCACAGACCTTTAGAAGCATCTCACTCTGTGTCCGCAAAGCAGGTCAGTGTACATTTAACGCCGCGGCAGCAATAACTGCACCTATCACTGATTATTCACAGCCAGTTAGACAGGAACGTTCTAAATTTGAATCGACATGATGCACGTGACTCTTCTGCTGGATGAGCTCTCACACAAAAACTGTTTATTTGTCACCCAAAGGCGCGACTCAGTGCCTCTGTCAGTTTTCTGCATTATGCACCAAACACAAGGAAGTTATTGAAAAACACAGAGAAGTCTGACCCCCCCTTTGTATCATTTGCATTACTTTGACATTCATTAAGCCTCATTAAAGAGTCTGAACCTCGTCGACTAATGCACAAGGCTTAGTGCGATACATATGGAACGTGCGTGTGCGTGCCTTTAGGTGTGTGTTCGTGTGTGTGGCCAGAGTCATTTCCATAGACGCACTTTTGCCTGTGTTTCATCTCTGCTACTACTTTCAATGCAACCCCACAGAGGTGGAATCGCGTTAACCTTTGCGTCGTTTTTTTTTTTTTTTTTGCTGTCGCTGCAGAATCGTGGCACAAACTGGTCGTGTCCGAGGAGCGACATTGTCCTTGTCCTCGGGGGGGTTAAAATGCGGGTCAGAGCTGCACGAGCGAAAGGATCTGCGTTTCCTCCTCGTCCACTGTTTGACCGAAAACGTCGGATCGCATCCGTCCGGGAAGCGAAGCGCCCGCGACGCCTCGCCCGGGCCAGCAGCACCGCGCTCGTCCAGCCAGCATCGTTGTCATTTCCAGTCGACGGCGCCGAGGCAGCCGACTGTCCGAGGGGATCTCATGTAAGCCGGTCGAAATAACAATGGCGGGCGCGGCGGCGTGGGGGGGGGGGTTGACTGCGGGGGCAGTGGGCCAGAGCAGCGTAGTAAACACAATTGGCGGCGGAGTGGTGCTGTGAAGCAGCTGGTATGAATGGGTTTATAAATGCTCGAGTGGCCTGTCAAAACGATGTGATGTGACATTTTAACTGTTTGTGATGTATGGAGGAAAGAATGCGAGGCGATAACCGAGGAGGTGCTATCTGTTTGGTGCCACCGAGTTGGAGGGGGGGGGGAGGTGAAAGGATCTGATATAAAAGTCTGGATTTGCTGGGAATAATGGCTTTTCACGGCGCTCCAGATAAAGCATCTCATTTTGCAGACGTCGCGTCGGTGTGATCGGAGGGGGGGGGGGGGACTCGCCCCGGTGATTTTCAACCCCGC
>JAUESF010064896.1:0-14394 GCA_032274765.1 Malacoctenus tetranemus | reverse complement strand
CACACACACACACACACACACACACACACACACACACACACACACACACACACACACACACACACACACACAGGCTTCCTGTGATGTTGTCTCAGGTCATCTGATAGCAGCAATCGCAGGCGAGTGCAGGGTTATTGAGACCCTTGAAAGGTCTCGAGCTCGCACAGATTTCTGTCTGTCGCACGTTTTCTCCTCCTGGTCCACAGAATCGTTTTTCCACAGCAGCAGCTGAGCGTCCGGTGGTCTCTTTAACTTCAAAACCCCCCCCCCCCCCGGTGCCCACCACGACCAGACCGCGTCGGCTTACCGAACACTGTCCCGTCCCGGACACATGTCGGGTTGCGTCCTCGCTCAGAGCTGCTGCAGTAACGACTCTCCACCTGACGAGCTCCCGTCTGTGTTTTTATGAGGGAAGCAGAGGTTTGTAGAACCGGCTGATCTGGCCCCCGGTCTGCCCCCCACCGCCACCTCCACCCCCTGCCCCCCCCCCCTCCTCCAGTCTCTTCGTGCCTTTCAGCCTGTTTGGCAGCGCAGCGCCGCCTCACCAGTGCCCAGACTACAAAAACCCAGTCTGCAGCCTGTGAGCGAGTGCCAGCCTGTCCGGGCGTTCCCACCGGAGGGGAGAGCCGGTTGCCACACTGCGACGCTCTCATTCGCCGCCAAGTTCCTTTCCTGTTCGGAGCGTTTGTCTTTCTTCCTCTTTTTTCTCCTCCCTCGCTCTGCCCTCGTTCGCGGCTCCTCTCGTTGCTGGCAGCGCCCCCTGTCTCTCCTCTCACGCTGCGCTCTTGTCCGTGTTCCCTCGTCGGCGCCCTTTCCCCCCCCCTTCCTCTTCTTTGATCTGCTGGATCTTCATGAACTTCGCTGTTGGTCTCTTTCTGTTGTTCGGTAGCTGAACACACACAAACACACACGCCGGATACTTCTCGCACATTAAGATGTAAAGTGTTGTCTCAGGAAGGATCACTGCTTTTATTTTGAAGGGCAGCCTGCTTTAGTATGTTAGTGAATGTGAGTGTTTGTGTCAGTGTTTTGACTGAGACATGGTCCACAATTAGAGCTTTTTCCACAGCCACAGACCCAAGATCAGTTTTTTCCGTGTTAAAAGCTGTTAAAAGACTCCGCCTCACACCTAAGTTTGTCTCCATAGGGCTCGGTGTATTTTATATAAACATACTGACTCTCCGGTCTGTGTGTGTTCTTGTTCTCGACAGAATAACTCGGTGTCGCCGTCGGACAGCCTGCGGGCGGCGAGCGAGAAGCACCGCAGCTCCTCCGACTACGGCCTGGACTCCAAGAAACGCAAAGTGGACGACAAAGACAGCATGAGCAGATATGTGAGTGTGTGTGTTCGCGTCAGCAACGCCGGCCCTGTGTCGACGGGGATTCTGGTGGTTTGATTTTAGCCACTGCGTTCACACCCACGCAGTCGTCGAGCGAAGCTAACAGCTCGACTACTCGGTCAGTTGCATCATTTCCTGTTTCTGGGTGAAAACTAGTGTAAGACAAAGTGGTGCACGTGCAAAACGTCGAGTCTGATTGCAGTCTAACTAAGTGGATACATGCTGTAATAGACTAACTCACCTACAGGATGCTATTGATAGTCAGAGTCCAGAGACAATGATTAGGTTTCTTCCGAGCTGCAGTTTAACACAGTGAAAAACAAGAACCAGGTTTCCAGTGTAAGCTCCCCTCTGGTCTCTGAACCTGTGCCCCCCCCCCTCTCCCCTCCCCTCCTCATTTCAGGACAGTGACGGAGACAAAAGTGACGACCTGGTGGTTGATGTTTCCAACGAGGTGAGACGGAGCCGCATTCTTCACACTGACACTCGGCTTCCTTCTGTCAGTCACAGCCTCAACACCTTTAGCACTGCTGCCAAAAGGCCTGTCATAACTCCCTCTGTGTGTGTGTGTGTGTGTGTGTGTGTGTGTGTGTGTGCGTGTGCGTGTGCGTGTGCGTGTGTGTACACATACTTGCGTGCTTGCTCACTGCGAGTGTGTGCCTTGCCGCTGTATTCCTTTTTTCATTCATGCAGAAAGTCAGACAAAGAACACAAAGAGTAAAGGGTGTGACAGGTGGATGAGAAATGTGTGTGTGTCTGTCTCTGTGTGTGTGTGTGTGTGTGTGTGTGTGTTTATCTGTGTTTGCACATGAGGCCTGGGTTTGTTTGACCTACATGTACATGCCGGTGGTTTTTCCTGCGCCGTGTTTGCTCAGCGCCGCTCCGCGTCTGTCTGCAGGACCCGGCCACCCCTCGGGTCAGCCCCGCTCACTCGCCCCCGGAGAACGGCCTGGACAAGCCGCGGGTGCTCAAGAAGGACGCCGCCCCCAACAGCCCCGCCTCCGTGGCCTCCTCGGGCAGCACGCCGTCCTCCAAAGCCAAGGACCACGCCCACGTGAGTGAGAGAGTTACAAAAAAAACCACGCGGAAGCCGTTCAGGCGCACGTAACAACGTGTACGGTCCATTTAGCTTGTGTTTCCTCCCTGCCTGAGTAATAACAGGCGTTGGTACCTGATGCACCACATGCAGTGTGATTTACAACGCCTGAAAGCTTCGCTGGTGTTTGTGATCGCGTCTGTATTCAACACATTAGATCGGACGCTTAATGTCTTCTGCTTTAGCAAGATGGCGGCTTAGAAGCAGCTTCTCAATCAGACTGCATCAGTTTGATCTTAACTTCCTCTTTACTATTTTAACATTTGTTCGACACAAACTTTGTGTCGGATCGTTTACAGTGAATTTTTCTTTATTTCACTTAGAATTTTCATTTTTTTATGATTTCTTGTAATAAAGCTTTGATTTGTCTGGTAACTTCCTCCACCAACACTTTTAACTCTGTGTTGTCACTTCACCTCATCTTTAAAGATTTTCTTGTGAACACTTTACAGACTCCACATCGCTATCTGTCGAGTTCTGCTCGTGTCCTGTTGTGAGTTATCAGTCATCAGTTCGTCACATTCTTCGAGCAGATTTTTTCCTGCTCGTCTCCGTCCGTTGTGTCTCATCGCCACTCGGGGTGGGCGGGGCTTGTCATGCAGAAAGGCTCCATCTGATTGGTGAAACGTGTCGAGCTAAGAAAAACGATTCGTGTCCCTTCAGTCGGTCGTCTGTGAAGCGTTAATGGCGCGAGATCGGATGACGATGACGAGGAAACGCGTCGGTTATTTTTAGTTCTTCAGCCAACGAAGGCGGACGAACCGAAAGTTTGTTTTGCATTACCTCGCAGTTCAGCGCTCTCTGTCGGGGTTTCGGTAGATCGGCCCGCGAGTGAGAGGATGACAAAGGGGGATCTAGTAGAGGATGATACACTAAAGGTCATTCGTCAAGTGGAGTGTGTGTGTCTGTGGGCGTGTGTGTGAAAGACTAATACGCAGGCTCAGCGGTGGGCCGGGCCGGAGGGGGCCGAGCGCGGACGCACTCTCAGGAAATCAAACGGCAGCTCCGGCCTCTCAATCTCCTTTATGGCTCCCCCAATAAATGGTCATTTCTCCCCTCGCCCGGCGGCTGGAGATAACCCAGAGACACTGTCTGTGTGGTGGGTGGTGAGTGGTGGGGGGGGGCTACTGCTACTGTGTTACACACCCCTCCCTCCACCCCCCCCTGTTTTGTTTTTACCGACACAAACGCGGCTGCAGCGATAGTTTTACATGATTCGTTTCATTCGGATTGAAAAGCAAATGACTTCCTCCCACCTGTGACGACACTCGGTTTGGCTTGATACAGTGTCACCAGACGCACACACGGACACACACATGTACACGCGCGTGAATGTGCTTCGCTCGGCAGAAGACACGGGGGTGGGGTGGGGGGGGGTTGGGGGGGTGGAAGCTGGATTATTATTTCTTAGAAGTGTTTGAGCCACCGTCTCCCTCGTCTCGCCACTCCTAACGAGCTCTGCTGCTAAGCAGAGGTTAATGCCCCAACACACACACACGCACACACACACACAGAGCGTGGCTGTAATGAAGTGTCAGTGTTAGATTGGATTACCTCGAGCCGTCCACTCAGATTGTCACTCTGGATTTCACTGCCAGCCGAGGTATTTTTGACTCACGCGGGGGAGGGAGGGAGGGAGGGAGGAAGGGGGAGGGAGGGGGGATTTATTTCTGTGGGTGTGAGTGAGTGCACTCACAACTTTCAGCAGGAGGTCACCGAACACTTGTGAGGTTAAAGAGTCGCCCTCGTCTCCATTTCAGAACGACAAGTCGTCCACGCCGAGCCTCAAGTCCAACACGCCCACGCCGAGGAACGAGGTGCCCACGCCGGGCACCAGCACCACGCCGGGGCTGCGGCCCCTCACCATGGGCAAGCCGCCCGGGATGGAGGCGCTCGGTAAGACAGACCTGGCAACCCGGCTCCAGAGACGCGTGGTCCGAGTCCCTCTCGCGCTGCGTTCCGTTCACGTTTCCGTCTCGTTTCCCAGCCGCCCCGGCTCTGCGCACGCCGCTGTCCATCGCCGGCTCCTACGCCACGCCGTTCGCCATGATGGGTCACCACGAGATGAACGGGTCCCTGACCAGCCCCGGCGTCTACCCGGGTCTCATTTCACCCCAGATGAGCGCCGCCGCTGCCGCCGCCGCTTACGGACGCTCGCCAATTGTAAGTAATCCTGCTCTTCCACCGAGTTTCTGCTTGTCAGACGGAGGATTTCTGACACACGTGAATAGAAGCCGGTTTATTCCAGTGGTTCAACAGGAAGCCCTTAAACAGCGCCCGCGACCAGTGCGTCACCGGGTCCTGAAGTCGGTTTGCAGAGTGACTTTGAGAAACTTGAGCATTCACGCGGCGTCTGCTCACCTCGCTGTGAATGTTCCTGCTGGCTGGCTGCAGCTTGTTGTGTGTACGTAATGAGGACGTACAGAGACGAGCGCTTTGAAGTTGGCTCGTTAGCACTCTAAAGGCTTTAGGAGGGAGAGAGAGGAAGAGAAAAAACAGGCTCGCCCCCAAAACGCATCTCCATGTCTGAAAGTCTCCCAGGCTTTCATTAGCATTAGCAAGTGGGATGCTGTAGCCGCGTGTAAAGCTGCTCTGTATGCGGCGCCGCTCGGCGCGCCTTTCAAGGGATTCGCGTGGAAACGACAGAGCGTCGGCTCCTGCGGGCCGCGCTCGAGCATCAGCTCAGACTCTGCTCGATCTGCTGCGTGTTCATACGCGTTCACACAGTAACTAACAGCATCAGTACTGTACAGAGTTCAACCTGGTGTTCAGGACGGAGCGACGTTCAAGCGATCTGACTGCTCTGCTCTGTTGTTGTGTTGCTGTTTGATGTTACAGACGAGTTTCTCTCTGTGATCTGATGCTGAAAAAACGTGAAAATTACATAAATAACGTCACGCTGGAAACACATGAAGAAAGCAAAGAGTATTTCTAAAGATAACCAAAATATGTGTCTCCTGATTACTGGTTTATTAGATTACTAGTTACTTTAAAAAGTGGTGAGATTATAACAGCATGATAATTTGGGGTGCGTTCCAATTCTCTTCCTTAATCCTCAACCCTCAAAACCAAGTGTTGACGGGGAGAAACGGGACACTCCTTAATGCAGATACTTCCTCAGACTGTAGGGGGCAGCATTACGCCAAAGCGGCGTTCAGTCTGTCAAGTCAGAAGAAGAAACCATAGCAACGGCAGCAAAAGATCTGAAAGATCGTAAAATACAATGTTAGGCAATCCATAACATGGGCCTCAACTAAGAGAGCACCATGTTTTTACTAATGTTTCCATCTCCATGAACAAAGACATGGACATTTGGAGCTCGCCGTCTTCACCGCCATGTTTATTAACTGTAAAAACGCAAGCGTCTTGCTGGTTGTTTTCTGACCACTCGGCTGTTTTCTCCCCTGCAGGCCGGCTTCGACCCTCACCCCCACATGAGAGCTCCAGGTCTGCCCGCCAGCCTGACCTCCATCTCCGGAGGAAAGCCGTGAGTACTTTGATTCTTGCGCAGTATTTGCGACACTCTGCGTCGACTCGCCTCGCGCTGACCGCCCCCCCCCTCTCCCCCCTCCCTCCCCCCTACAGAGCGTACTCCTTCCACGTCAGCGCGGACGGACAGATGCAGCCCGTGCCCTTCCCCCCAGACGCGCTCATCGGGCCGGGCATCCCGCGCCACGCCCGGCAGATCAACACGCTGAGCCACGGCGAGGTGGTGTGCGCCGTCACCATCAGCAACCCCACGCGCCACGTCTACACCGGCGGCAAAGGCTGCGTGAAGATCTGGGACATCAGCCAGCCGGGCAGCAAGAGCCCCGTGTCCCAGCTGGACTGCCTGGTGAGCGCCGCGCTCGACACGTCGACTCGGTTTTACGGTCGCACCGAAACGTCTCGGCCGCGCTGACACAATCCTCAGCTGAGGGGGAAAAAAAACAGGCGGCTGAGTGATGGCGTTCTGATTGGCCGAGCCTGTCTGCCATTACCCAGCTCATTACTTCCTCCAACTGCCTCCCGTTTTTCATTTTGACGGCGGCGTCTCGGTGCCGTTGGACCACCGCAGCCTCCCGCGGCCCGGGCGGCGGCGGCGTCAGGACGCAGCTTTAATTCCTGCGTCCTGCTGACGTCCACGTCTTCACTGAACTTCCTGGTTATGGCGCCGTTTTTCATTCCCAAACCGGTGGTCTTCAGTCGTCTCCATGGTTACAGTGGTGAAGTTTGATTTTGTGCTGCGACACACATACAAATCTTTGCTTCTCTAACAGGGATTTAAGCTGCTTCAATATTTTGTTTAACAAAACACTCCTGATAATTAGTTTTGAAGTGTAAATAAAGCAAAACGCGTCTAAAGTGAAGTTATTCATTACGCTGCTCCTTTATAATGTGTTTTGTTGACTTTAACACTTTAAGAGATCTTATCTTTAGCTACTGTTGGGAAGCTTAAACAATAACCCAAAAATGCTTTTACTTTGAAAGGCTTTTACTCATAGTAACTCACAGATGATTTATAAAGTCATTGTTCTGCACAATACTTTTCGAGTATTCACTTTCTTAACAAATATCAATTAAACCTCCAAATTTCCTTTGTTTTCTCGGTTGTTGTTGAAACTTACAGCCAAGTTTGATCTCACACCAGTGAAATACGTGATCGCAGAGCAAGTTCGAGGGAAAAGTTCCTGTAAATATGTAGAAAAACGAGCATCAACAGTCGGATTCAGGAAGAAATACATCAGATTTGATGCTAATGATGCTAATGACTTGTACTGCTTGTAGCGAAGCTTCTCAGCCACGCTGACGTAGTTTCTTCTTCGTCTCCGCTGCAGAACCGAGACAACTACATCCGCTCCTGCAAGCTGCTGCCGGACGGCCGCACCCTGATCGTGGGCGGCGAGGCCAGCACGCTGACCATCTGGGACCTGGCCTCGCAGACGCCGCGCATCAAGGCCGAGCTCACGTCCTCGGCGCCGGCCTGCTACGCGCTCGCCATCAGCCCCGACGCCAAGGTCTGCTTCTCCTGCTGCTCCGACGGCAACATCGCCGTGTGGGACCTCCACAACCAGACGCTCGTCAGGTCAGCGCCGCGGCCCCGCCCCCCTGAGACTCACCGCACTGTGTTAAACCGAGGCTGAAACGCTCTGGCTGTTCTGCAGGCAGTTCCAGGGCCACACCGACGGCGCCAGCTGCATCGACATCTCCCACGACGGCACCAAGCTGTGGACCGGCGGCCTGGACAACACCGTGCGCTCCTGGGACCTGAGGGAGGGCCGGCAGCTGCAGCAGCACGACTTCACCTCGCAGGTAGGCGACCACGCCCCGACCGCGCCCCGAGCCGCACCCGCGCGGGGCCGGAAGAGCCGAGCACGGCGTGACGCTGCTGCCGTGTGATTCGCAGATCTTCTCGCTGGGCTACTGCCCCACCGGCGAGTGGCTGGCGGTGGGGATGGAGAGCAGCAACGTGGAGGTGCTGCACCACACCAAGCCGGACAAGTACCAGCTGCACCTGCATGAGAGCTGCGTGCTGTCGCTCAAGTTCGCCTACTGTGGTGAGTTCATGGACACAACAAACAAACGTGCAGAGAGAGAGAGAGAGAGAGCACAGACTGTAGAGAGAGAGAGAGAGAGCACAGACTGCAGAGATGCTTGAAGGCTTTGATCAGTCTGAACTTCCTGCAGCTTTCTTCGAACAGGGAAAACTCGGCAAACACTCACTAATGAGCCATTTTTCAGCTGTAATCTTGTACAAATACTGCAGATCCTTCATGTTTAACATGTACAGAAACAGAAGACGACGTGTAAGTGGTGTTTGTGATGCTAAAGAAGCTTTTAAATCACAGAAACTTCTCTGCAATCCTCGTTTAAAGGCTCCGTCCTCGTGCAGTGAACGTTCCTGATGAGTCTGATTAACTCCTGAGCTGCTGCTCCTTCTGGCTCGTCATCAAG
This sequence comes from Malacoctenus tetranemus, assembly GCA_032274765.1. Taxonomy (NCBI): domain Eukaryota; kingdom Metazoa; phylum Chordata; class Actinopteri; order Blenniiformes; family Labrisomidae; genus Malacoctenus; species Malacoctenus tetranemus. Next base: position 6,024 of record JAUESF010064896.1, on the reverse strand, counting down.
CTAACAGCTAGAAGCTAGCAGCTAACAGCTCCAGCGAGCCAAAACGTCTGATTCAGTTTCATGAGTTTGCTTGTATGAACGGCAGCTCTGGCTCTTTGTGAAGCTGCTGACGGCTGTAATCAGCTCACTGAGCCCGTCACAAGCACCAGCTGCTGCGCGCGTCTCAGGCAGAGGAGAAGAAGAAGAGGAGGAGGAAGAGGAGGACGGTTTCTCTGCGGCTTCGCTTCGTTTCGCGCTCGCTGGCGTCGGCGCGGCGCCGGCGGCCTGCAGCGGCGCGCCGTATCTCCTCCGCTCAGACGGCTTCGCCGCGCTCGCTGCCGCTAATTAAATCATTAGGCGAGTCGTCGGCGGGCTAATTAATCAGAGGCTGATTTAAATAATCATCTGAGGAGGAAGTGCCGCCACGCTGCTTCACTACGGCCTTTTATGCCCCCCCCCATCAGCAGACTCTAATGGCCGACAGTGAGGTTATTCCATGTCAGACGCTGCGTGGGCGCCGCACTCAACACGTGTTGTTGTTGTCGTTGTTGTCGTCTGCAGGTAAATGGTTTGTAAGCACAGGGAAGGACAACCTGCTGAATGCATGGAGGACTCCTTATGGAGCCAGCATCTTCCAGGTAAACAACAAACAACTTGTTTACTACTTGTTGCTTTTTACTCACTAATCATAATGATGCTAATGATGCTAATATATTATTTATTTCACATTGACTTTGTGTGATGATGCAGATAATGTGAAATATTGACTTTATTAATAATGATGATAAAGTTCAGGACATTAAAAATGATGCTAATCACAATATTTATGAATGTTGAGTTATCAATATTGATCTTGAGGCAGCGAACAGCCGTGATAGTGTCACACACACACACACACACACACACACACACACACACACACACACACACACACACGATGCGCGCTGACCCTCCTCCTCCTCGTCTTCCTCGCAGTCGAAGGAGTCGTCCTCTGTCCTGAGCTGCGACATCTCCGCCGACGACAAATACATCGTGACGGGATCCGGAGACAAGAAGGCCACCGTCTACGAGGTCATCTACTGAGACCCCCCCCCACCACCACCCCTGCCCCGCCCCCCCTCACTGGCCACCTGCAGATCCCTCAGACCTCCACAGGCCTCAGGATGCCCCCCCCCTCCCCCCCGGCTCGGAGGATCTTCCCTCCTTCCTTTCTGGATTTGCGTCTCCTTTTTTTAATGGATTTTTCCTGGATGTTTCCTGATGAAGCGGCGCTTCGTCTCTGACCTTCCTCAGACGCCTTGTGCAAAGTGTACATATGGGATTAAATACGAGACATTTTATATATATGATAAATATATATATATATCTATTTTCATGTCCTGGGTGTTCTTGTGCTGGTTTTTTTCGGGGCCCGCTCTGAGATATCGGAACGGGAGATCAGACGATAGATTAGAAGTTTTTACCAGTTCTACTTTTTTTTTTTGTGAGGAGCTCTTTGGAGGCGGAGTCTGTTCGGGAGGTGGGAGGAGCCTCACGTTTTTTGTGGAGATTTATAGAAGCAAGAAATAAAATAAAAAAATAAATAAAAAGAATTAAAATAAACAAAACAGACAAAAAAACAAACGGCCTTCAGTCTCTGCGCTCGGACCGGACGATGGAAACGGACCTTTGACCTCGGAGCGGCTCGGCTGCGTTGGACCACCGCTGCCCCCCTCCAATCAGGACGAGCGCTGGATGTAAATTTATTTCATATATATATAAATATATATATATATATATAAAAACAACGGTGTACTTGGTGTGCTGGTCTGTCCGTGCCGTCTGTCTCCTTGTTGGTTTCCCGGGTTGGACGGAGCGGGACGGACTCCGGGACGCTGCCGCGGACTGAAGGACTCCGTCCGGCTCCCGATCGGATCAGATCGGACCTCAGCCGCTTCTTTTGGGGGAAACTTTTTTGGTCTTTTTCAGTGTCCCTGGATTCTGATTGGTTCACGGTGACGGGGGGGCGGGGAAACGGCTCCGCCCAGTCAGAGGGGAGCCGTCGGTTTGCCTTCGCAGTGCCTGTAAACGTGAGGACGGAGGGGGGCGGGACCATGGTGGGGGGCGTCGTCGGACCCTGAATCGAGGCGACCTCGGAGACTTTTCCGCGCGGCGCTAGGGGTTCCCCCGACCCCCCTGTCGGACGGGAGCCGGCGAGACGCAGCCGTCCCTTCCGAGTCACACCAAAGTATGTAGCAACAAGCTGTCAGCACTGAAAAGAAAATGTACAGTTGTTCATAAACCAATAAAACTGTTTTTCTAGAAAAAACTCCTCGTCTCCTGGTTCTGCTCCACGTCGGCAGGCCGACAAACCATCGGGGCTCCAGAATCACGACACAACTTGTGCTGCTTCACTTGGACAAAAACTGCAGAACCAGTCACACTCACAGCTCTCACACACACACACACACACACACACACATGCTGGAAAAAGGAAAATCCACTTTGGGAGTTTGTGTCTTTGAGCTTCAGTTCGTCGTGATTGTGAAATCGGCTTTGTGGACGAAAAACGTCTCGCAAACATGCAAACAGCGCGCGGCTGTGTGGCTATTTATTCATGCGTTTGTCAGGTACACGATGACTGATGACACAAACGTCTGTGTGTGTGTGTGTGTGTGTGTGTCCTCTCAGACTGACTCACCGCCTTGTCTCCTCTTCCTCTTCGCCCACCACAGGCGGCGAGTACATTCATTTTCACTCCTGTGGGGGAGCTGGCTGTAAAGCTGTGATTACTGGCTGTGTTGGGAAGGGGGGGGGAGGAGGAGGGGGCGGTGGTGCAATATGGGGTGACTTCAATGAAGTGTGTGTGTGTGTGTGTGTGTGTGTGTGTGGGCTGAAGGCGCTTGTGCATATGGCTGAGCTGTGCATGTCCTCGTGGACGTACTGTACGGCGCCGTCGTCGACGGACCCCTTCAAAGTAAAAGCTTTGTGGGAGCGAGCTGAGGCGACAGGCGGCGAGAGGTTTAAAGTTCAGGACACAACCGCGTTTCATTTCTTCACCACGACTCAGAGAAGAGTCCACGACAGTGAACCACCGACCGGTGAGATGGCCAGGTGCAGCAGCTGCTCGCCCTCAGAGCAGACAAAGAAATCGACAAAGAAAACACAATCATTGGGCTTCAAAAAGTCTATTTAGACGTCATACAGAAACCACCAACAGTCATAAAGTAACAGGCCCTCACACAGCCGAGCATCGCTCCTGGTGAGGTGGCTTCAGTCAGGGTCACGTGATCCAAACTGGGGGTTTAAAATCGCACCTTCAGGTGAAGGATTCAAATATCTGCTGCGGGCTGAACCTGGGTTTTCTTCCCCCAGCGTCTCGTCTGGAAGGAAGCGGGCGCTCGTCAGGAAACCTCCCGTTGCGTTTTGTTGTCGGCCTGGATTCGGGAGCCTCGTCGGCGGCGCCTTCCAGTTTTCTGCTCTCAGGGCGCCGCTTTGTGCGCGCCGAAGGCCGAGCGTGTCCGCGTGTGCGTCCGCGTGTGCGTCCGCGTGCGCTCGCCGCCTGTTACGTGCTGATGTTTTTGTTCTCCTGACAGTCGAGAGCTCTTCCAGGTCTCTCCCTCCACCCTCCCCCCCCCCTCTCTCTGCTCGGTCCATTTCAGCGCCAGGCAGAAGGTTTTACTCCCCCTTTCACCTGACAGCCGTCTGATTTCTCTTTTATGGCCTGGTGAGATGAAATGGAGAGCAAAATGATGAGGCTTTTGTCTCCCTTCCTCTCCCTCTCTCTCCCGGACAGTCTTTTATGTTTTCATCTCCCACTTCCATCGCCTCCTTGAGCGGCTCCATCCCCCTCCGCGCTTCCCTTTCTTGCTCCTCTGAGCTCATCGATCGGGCCCGGCCGAGTGGCCGGCGGCGGCGGCGGCGGGGGGAAGAAGAAGAAGAAGAAGAAGAAGAAAAAAACCCGAGCGCGTCTGAGACAACAGATAAAGAAACAAGGAGCTCTCGGCCGTCTCGCCTCCTCTCGCTCCCCTGGATAACCAAGTGCTCGCAGAGAGCGGCCGGAGATTAAAGGGAGCTCGTGTCGAGGCGCAGCGCGCCGGTGCTTCAGCTCCCAGAGGTCATTTGGGTCCCTTTGAAAGCGTTAGGGAGGAGGAGGAGGGGGGAGGAGGAGGAGGGGGGAGGAGGGGGGGCCTCGCTCCATGGTCTGACCTGTCCTTAAGATGAGAAGCTTTCATCAGCCTCTGCAGGACACGAGGGCCCACTCAGGTCCAGCGGCTCAAATTAGAGCGGCTCTTTGTGAGCAGCGCGTGTGTGTTCCAGCCTCCATATTGTGATGTATAATTCAACGCACTCTCACACAGCAAAGCAGCTCCCCTTGATCTTTGATCACACGGGCGAGCGAGGCCAAACTAGACCGACCCCCCCCCCTCCTAAAATAATGTGTGCTCTGTCCGAGTGGGACTGGAGGACGAGCTGAAAGGTTTCAGGTACAAAGAGACGCAAACGTCCTCCAGGTCCAGCGAGGGAGCGACGACCGGAAGACTGGAACTGTGGAGCCTGGTCCAACCGATCGGAGACTCCAGCAGACTTCGTCGTGTTGCGTCGAATCGGCCACAGAACGTCAGATGTGTTTTAAAGCTCGACAGGTGAGTCTGTCGGTGGTCTGGAGTCGGGTCGCTCGTCCTACCGTTTTGGGAGCTACAGAGGAGAAGAGTCGCGCCAGAGACTCAGAGCGACGCTGATCTGGGAGCAGCAGACGTCTCTCACAGGTGGAGCGTGATGTTGGAGAGGGAGCGTCGAGCTGGAGGATCCAGGTCGGCCGGAGCGGCCGACTGGAAGCAGAGCAGAGCGCTGAGCAGCGGGGGGACGTGCGCCCTGTTGGATCGACGTCCGAGTGACGTTCTGGTTGATTTCTCCGTCTGCTCTCAGGGCGAGCAGCTCCAGCACCTCTCCATCTCAGCTTCCTGAAGCAACAACGTCGTGCTGTTCCTCTTTAAGCGTCGACTCTCCCGTCTCGTGTTTGAATCCATCGGCTTCTCGTCGCTCAGCCTTCAGACTGTCACCTCGCAGCTCTGCTGCTCGCCGGTAAACAAAGCGATGGCGGCGCCGGCGCTTCTCACGGCCGGCCCGTAATAAAGAGGAGCGCCGCAGCTTCTCACCAGATCTGTAAAAGGCGAACAGCGAAGCGCTGCTCGGCGGCGGCGGCGGCGGCGCTTTAACTGGCGAGGTGAGCGCGGGGTTAACAAGCTCAGCAAAGCAAATAATTGGTACAAATAAGCCATTAGCCGAGCGGAGGGGGCCGGGACGAAATGTGAAGGAGCGCTAATTGAACATGATTATAAACTTCCTTCCTTCCTTCCTCCATCAATCGCCACGGTAACGAGGAGGTCCTCACACATAATTAGGATCAGGGGGGCCAAAGCGACGCCGCCGCCACCAAGCAGTGCTGAGCAGCACCGAGCAGCGCCGAGCCACGCAGCTCACAGCGCCGAGATGCCGCCTCCACCACCTCAAAATAACAACAATAACAACGGCCACTTTTGTTGACATGATCACCACGACGATATCAGTCGGTAAGAGAAGTGTGACAGTGAAAGCAGTGACTATAAATGGCCGTAATGATCCTAATAGTCACTGCTATGGTCCCTGAACCCGCCCTGATCACCGTATTTCTCCTAATAGTCACAATAGTTTCAGGAGTTACTGTCGTCGCTATCGTCGTCAGAATTGATGGAGGAGTCGTTATTATTGGACTCATCATTGTTGCTGTGGTTACAGTTCTTATATAATTACCGTAATGTTTGTAGCAGTCGTCAAAAGGTTTATAAGTGTCTGGTTTTTAGCTCCAGTTGCCGTAAACTTAGACGATAGTTTTCTATTATCATGTGTTTTTTGTCATGATTGTCGACATGATTTTTGTCCAAGCTGTCGTCACGTGCGTGTGTGCGTGCGTGCGTGTGTGCGTGTGTCTGAGGCATCAGAGATGCTTAGTTTGAGGTTTGATGCTGAAGTGACAAACTGTTCAAACAGAAACAAGGAGGAGGGGGGGCCATGTTGGGGGGCTAG
>JAUESF010064885.1:0-14394 GCA_032274765.1 Malacoctenus tetranemus | reverse complement strand
GGTTAGGAATGGGATGGCACTTAAGTTCATATGTGAGTCACGGCAGGTGAGCAAATACTTTTGGTAATATAGTGTATTTCCCTGGTGTGTGCACATGCATGGGCATATATAAAAAGCAGATTTCAGGAGAAGCTATCAAGAATTAAAATGGGATGTAACAATGGGGATCTAAAATATCAGTCTAGTTTGTTGTGCCCAAATAGAAATAGTTAAACATATTCTCACTTGCTTCCTCTCTTCTTCTGGGTCTTTTGCATTCGTCAGATAGGAGGATGGTAATACTGGCAACATTTTTTACAGGATTTGACATTTTGTCAAGAGATGAGACTCCTGTGCAGCTGCAAGATCTTAGATCAGGAGATTCTATTTTATCAAAACGGTCTGCCGGCAAATTTTATGGGGCCACTATTGGAAAGAGGGTTCTTGACCATCAAAAAGTGGACGGAATCCTAAGTAAGTTTTCTCGGAGTTAGGCTCTTTGTCTTTTCAGGCCAGGATAATGACGATAATGATTATATCCAATCAGGCCACAGTTGTCAATAATTACTATCAGAAGAGGAGTTTAACAATAGAAAAGAAGTTTTATCCAGTATTGACCCAAAGAAAAAACTTGCTGATTTTCAATTCTTTGAACTGAAAATGATGTCACACAGTGACATCCTTTTACCTGCGGTTGTGTGCAGTTGTGTCACTTCTTTGATCGAATAACTCATGGCAGATTTAAATGGTTTTGTCTTCCAGCTTCTGTCCTGAGATGTGCTGCTCTCCCTGGTTGGAATCAAATCGAGGAGGCCAAGCTCAAGGAAGCCTTTGTGAACAAATGTAGGGCTAGAGCAGGTTCTAAGCAGTGGGAGGTTTTATATATATATTATAGCACTGCTGTAACCTACAGTATGTGGACTGCTTTTACTGTCACTTTGTTTTTAACAGTTTAATGTTGTTGATTCGATAAGATGTATTTTTCTCAGGATTTTGTCTCCTCTTCACATGGTTTCATGTGCTTGTTCAGAATCCAAGTGTATCTCTGTTTTTACTGAAGATAATTTATAATTTACTCACCGCCTTGCTGAGAAGTTTTGTATTTTATTTTAATCCTCATTTGGAAAAATTATGTTGTCGCAGAAATGCGGTGAGTTGATGATGACTGAACATTTATTTGTATTGAATTTATTACTTTTGTATCTTAATTTATGTTTTTGTATTTTTTTAAGTTAAAAAAAGAACATGATGTTCCTGAAATAAACGTGTACTGATACACTATTGGTTTCTCAAATAAAGTGCAAAAACATTTCACTTTTGAGTCTTTTTTTCATGATTAATTCTTTAGATATTTAATCTTTGAATTCCATTCTCAATTCATTCTTATAATTCCTAAATAAAGCTCAGATATAGTTTTCATAAATGGCTTCATTCAATGAGAGACACAAGAGAAATAATTAAGAAATGGAAGAAACTTTGGACACACAATAAAAAGTTCCCTTTGAGGGTTAATACTTCTCAGATTTGTCTCATTGGTGTTTCAGATTCATCTCAATATTCTTCATAACAACCGAGACATAACAGAGATCAAGGGCAGACAACTATGAGATCTTCTCTGTTTATCCCACTTCTCAAGTGTTGCTCAAATTGTAGTCTCCACATGACCTCCTTTGTCTCAGTGACGTCTTTTCTCTTTTCAGCTTACCTCTTGCTCCTATGGGACACTGAGGAGAAATGAGAAACAAGTGATCACTGATTGAGACGAATATGAGGAGCTCAAACTTATCTCGAGATGAGATTGAACAACAGATGAGAAGCACATTTTTTGCCATGGGTAGATATTTAATGCCCTCTCTAGGCCATCTGAAAATGCTTTGTTGCTTCACATCCATATTGCTATTTATATCCATTGCTTCTGTCTTATGAACATGTATTTTATTGCCAGAAAAATATCCATATACAGAAATAATTCCCTTCAAGTTTGGTATGGATGATGTAGGATTGGTCAGATACAGAAGAATATCCTCTGCATACGATATTTTATGTTCCTCTGTGCCGATCTAAATCCCTCTAGTTTCATCATTGTCCCTATAAGTTGGGCCAATGGCTCAATGTTGATCACAAACAAGAGGGGTGACAGAGGGCACCCCTGCCCACACTCATACTCCAGCTTAAACCTTGTTGATCTGCGCTATTGACTCTGACAGCTGCTTGTAGGGATGAGTATAGTGCATCTATCCAATCTACGAATTTCAGTCCAAATTTAAACCTCTTTAGCATCTGAATAAGGTGTTTTTTATGGCACACGGTCAAATGCCTTTTGGGCATCGAGAGATATTGCAGCCGTCATAGCTTTGTTTTCTTTTTGATGAGATATAAAATTTTATAAGCCTCGCAAATTGTTTCCATAATGCCTCCCAGTAATAAACCCAGTTTGATCTGGGTGTATAATTTGAGTTATTATGACAATTAATTGTCTGGCCAGAATACCTGCCAGAATACGCACATCCCCATTAAGCATAGATAGTGGCCTATATGAACCACAATCAGTAGGATCCTTACTTTCTTTGTGCAATACAACTATCGTTGCATCAGACCAGCATGGCACCATTGTCTTGGTTTCCAGACTGCTGCGATATGCTTCCAATAGAAGTGGGGTAAGAGTATCAATGAAACATTTATAGAATTCATTTATGAAACCATCCAATCTAGGACATTTATTATTCTTAAGGGATGATATAATTTTTCTTACTTCTCCTTCTTGGATTGGCTTATCTAACCGTTTAGCTGCTTTTTCAAATAACTCGGAGATATTTATATTTTGTGAGTAATTTGCTGTTTCAATTTCATCAGAACAGGTGTCCGTGTCTCGGTATAACCCTTTATAGAAGTCTGCAAAAGTTTCAGCTATTTCTTTTGGTTTTAGGATGGATTTATTGCCTGTTTTTAGCATTTGTGTTACATTTGAAGACTCTTTTTTTAAGCCTAAAGGCCAAAAGTGAGCTTGCTCTATTGCATTTCCCTAATACTGCTGCTTGGCAAAACGAAGGTTGCATTCACTCTCTTCTGATAGCAACTCTTGAAGTTGTCTGCGAATTATATTTAAATCATTCAGGATTCTGTCTTCCCTCCCCTTTTTATGTTCTAGTTCCAGGTATCTGATTACATCCTCTAGATCTTTCTGTCTGGCTATTGTTGTGGGCAAGAATTTGGCCGAGGAGGCTGCCCACCGCATGCTCGTTTTTGGTCAATCAGCCGATGGATTGTAGAGAAACACAGGTTTATTGCCAAGGTCTGGGTTGATCTCTGCACGAGGCAGCGGAGATGAACAGGAAGTCTTGGGTACAGCATTTGATATACTTGCATTCAAGGCACGACATCTGGCTCCATATAAGGTATGGTTATATTATGGATAAGATGAACGACAAGAGACACCTGTATGTCTGTGGTGACACGTTCTGTCTGTTTGCAGAGGTGTCAACAGCTTGTGCCGGTTGCTGCCTTGCAAGGCAATGTTTGCAGTTTGTTGCATGCAATGCTGAGCAATGCGTTTTGTGGTGTGTGTGAGTGTGTTTTGTGTGTGCGTGTCATTGTGCTGTGTGTGCTGTTTGTGTGTGCATGTGTAAGGTGAGGACACAAATTAGAGGAGACATGATGGAGGATTGTTTTCAGTCCCCCTTTTGGCCACGAAAGTAGACAACAAAACAGAAGCGGACTGTCCTCACCGTCCAGAGGGTCGGAGGACAATGGACTAAACTGAACCATTTCATAACGAGCCTAAACAGTTGTAAATAACAGCGCTCCTGCGAGTTCACGACACATCCGGAAACCACGGCAGACCACACCAGCTGAGAGGGTGCATTATCGGAACAACCGACTCTGAACGGGCATCCAGTGGTTCGCACATAAGCCTGGCAAATGACAAAGACAGATGGTCATAAAAAGTGATGTCTCATCTGAGTGCTTAAGCATAATTTTGTCAGTGTCAGAGCTCTATTGGGAATTAAAGATAGAAAAAAGAATGAGTAAAAGCACAGGTGACCATAAACACTGCACTCAAGTCAAAGCCAAAATGTCAAATTTAGATAAGTTTACATGTTTTCATGTGATGGCGCCGGAGAAAAAATTTTCGACAGCAAGGATGAAAGTTCTTTTGGGTTTTACTCATATCAGCAGATAGGATTTATAGAATGTGTAGGGATTCACTTGATCAGCAATGCATGGTGTTTGTCTGCATTGATGCATGAACTAAATCCTAATAAATTACGAGGAGTTGTTGAAAAAGGTTTTGTTAACACTTTCATTCAGCAATTTAAATGAATTTCACAATAAAGTCTATCACATCACATATCTGTACATAACAGTCACTTACGACTGGTCAAAGTGGTCACTACAATTTGCTTACAGCGAGGTTAAAAACGCCTCTGTTGTCCACTTAGAGCAGAGTAGTGGAGAGCTGTTGTACTGCTGAGTGAGGAGAGAGCAAGAGGGAGGGCTGTGGAAGAGGAGCTGCTCACCCTTCTGGGCAGAGGAAGAAATCAACAATAACATCACTGGGCCATGAAAAAGCTTTTTTCTTTGTGTCACCTGGCAGCTTCAACTGTCATTTCTTCTGCTGCTATGTGAGACACAGACAGTGCTACCTTAGCGTTCTTGTTTGTTGTTTTTCTGATCCACACACAGTGGACAGTGGGAATACCACAGGATTGTCACACAAATCCTTTGTGTGGAGAAGGACATTCTGGTGCTGTTAAAGGATGCTGTACTTTGTTCTATCTAAGATGTTTCATTAGAATGTGGAAGAGGGATACTGCAAAATGGATCAACAGATACTCACCCCTGCCCTTTTTGCCTACCTGCTATCTTGTCCTGTCTCATCTCGGAGCATCTGCACTTTTCCTCCTAAATCCTGAAACATCATGGATCTGATCAGCTGGTCTCTCAACACATCAGCAACATTTTTCCACCCAGAGCCAAGGTGCGGGGGCTGCATCTTGTCTGGCTGGGACCCACCCCGCGGGTTACTCGATGGACCCCTGGAAGGAATGGAGGGTTTTGTGCCTTTCTGTTCTCTCCGTGGAAGACGTCGAGGACCTCTACATATTTGGATTTATAGTGTTTGGGTTTCTGCTGATTGGAGCTGGTGAATTCCTGGGCTACCAGAAAATTCAAGAGCTGGCAGCAGCTGTTGGCAGGCTGCCATCCGAGTCGTTGCTCTGAACCGTCAACAATGTCGTCGAGATGGCTCGAAGACAGGAGGCCCTTAAGCGGCAAACTGGACAGCCTGGACAGACAGCATGGTCAAGTTGGGTACCACCATGGAGAAGTTGGCGATTCGGCTTGGGGGTAACTGACACAAAGATGAATGATGAATTGGAACTGCCATCGTGGGACCTGCTGAGGATTTTTAGGCAGATAAGAACATTGTAACTTTGCTGTATCTGTGCTATTTGTGCTGAGGTGTTGTTTTTTTTTGTAATCACTGCTATGTCCCATGTAGGGGGCGTGGCAGAGGGTTCCTTTTTCCCCACCATCTCTCCCAAAGTTGTCTATTCACCATGTATCTGCGGATGGTAGTATGGCTGCCAAACATCCTCCTGTCCTGCATGTCATGTTTCTGTTTGTATGTGTTGCAATGCAATTTCGTTGGTCCGCCAGGCCAAATGACAATCAATACTTTTGATTCTGAACTGTGAGAGTGAATGAATAATGTATCTATTGTGAGCACTCTGAGTGCAAACATTGTCATCATTATAAATTCAGCATTTGTGAATAATTCTAAGCTAGTATCCTTGAAGGAAGTAAGGATAGCTGCAGTTCACCTGCCATCTAACTCAAACAGAGTTGCCTTTACTGGAATTTGTCTCGACCCCCCCTTTTAAGGACTCAAGTTAGTAACAAACCCGAGAGGCACGTTGTCAACCATCAATCTCAGTGCAGCAAGGCGATTTTAAAGAAATGTAGGTCTCTTTACTTGCTTGATATGATGTTTCAAGCTCAGGATCAGTCTCCCTTTGCACATTCCCCATCTGTAATATTGAGTTGTCAACAAGCTCTTGACACAGGATGCAATTGGTGCCGAAGATGCCGTTTCCACGTGGAAAGCAGTTGGCCCCACCTCCCCTTCTCTGTTTTACCTCTCTCGCCCCCTGTTTATCTCTCCTCCTCTTCCAGTTCATTTGCTCTTGCTCTTGAAGCAGACACAGACCCAACCTCCCTTTGCTCTGGCTCTTTTTCACATCCTCCGTCACGTCCTACCTCTTACTTCAGCCTTTTTTTTTCTTCTTTTTTGCTCTCCTTGTGTGTGCTTTTGCTGATGAAGAGCATTTTGTACACATGGACAGCAGCTGACGCAGTTTTGTGCTGTCACCACAAACCGGCAAGCAATATCATTTTACCTGCTGCTATGTTTGCCTCCATTTGGTATGCTAAGAAGCTAGGGAGACAACTTGTGCAGAACAACCGAAAAGCTAGGATGCTAAAAGACAAGGTAGGTTTACCACCTTTCAGTTTAAATGAAATTACATTGCGAGAGAAAGACCCTTTAGACACTGTTTTTTTTCTCAAACAGTTAGTCATTTTTGATTGTCAGTATGTATTTTAGGTGGTGCTCTATCAGAGAGACCTGCTCTGCAGCTCACCTGTTGATAAATAATGCAGACTGCATTGATATGTGTTGGTCATTTACCTCGATGACGTTGCTTGTGTCCTTTCTGCCTCATTTGAGAGGGAGAAGAAGCCTCCAGACCCATAAATGCAGCTGCTTCTCGCAAAGCTAAATTATATATTTTGACCCTACCTACACACAGGGGAACCCATGCCGATGTATCGCAGATTATTAAGCAACAGCAGATTTCAGCAATCTAAGTTTTTGGCCCCAACGTGCAAGGTTCTCAAGTTGTGTGCCCTCAGCACAGCCAGGCTTAGATACCATTAACACTGGCTGGGGGCTGAGAGAGGAACCTCACTGCAAATGTAGCAGCCTTGCAGGACAGATAGCCTCACGCTGTTGCCTATGGATACTCACTTGTTCACAAACAAGCTGCTGACACTCCGGTTTGCCAGAATGACACATTTATTCCCTGCCCCTTCTGGGTGAGCTGAGTGACACTGGAAGATGTTGACCATTTTTCACCATTTTGAGGGCTGGGTCAAAGGCTTTTGATGATAGTACAAAAGTTTCATCCCAGTTCATCACTTTGCTTTGACTTCTTTCCATCCACTGTGACTCTTTCTGTAAATTTGACCCTAAACAAAGGATCACTACTTTTTTCTTTCTGTGAAGTAATTGTGATTGATATTAGTTTATAGCGGGCTGCACAGTGGCGTGGTGGTTAGCACTCTCACCTCACAGCAAGAAGGTACTGGGTTTGCGGTTGGGCCTTTCTGTGTGGAGTTTGCATGTTCTCCCTGTGCATGTGTGGGTTCTCTCCGGGTGCTTCCTCCCACAGTCCAAAAACATGCAGAAGGTCAATTGGCAGTTCTAAGTTGTCTGTAGGTGTGAATGTGAGAGTGTGTGGTTGTTTGTCTCTGTGTTGCCCTGTGATGGACGGGTGACCTGTCCAGGGTGTACCCTGCCTTTGCCTGTCAATGGCTGGGATTGGCTCCTGTAACATGGAACAATAGAAGTGGTACAGACAATGAGATTAGTTTGTAGCTCCCCCCCCCCCTTGACAAAATGAACTGTTATTTGTGTAACATCTAGTGACCCCTTTAAAAATCTTTGCTCTGTTGTTGACTACACTGAGAATCTTTTGCTCTCTGATTTGATGGAATGTTCGGCATGTACACATAGAGTTTCATGATGGATACTGGTTCCTGAACAGGAGGTTCTTGTGATGCATGATGATTTGCAGGGTCCGTGGATGTGTGTGTGGCATATGATGTTGTTCAATCTCTGTTGTCATTCTACACAAGCATCAGTGACATTCCGAATGGCTGTCATGGTGACAGGAGAAAAAGACATTTCATATGGTAGCAGGTGGTCGCAGTAAGCTTTTAACATTGAAACTGCCTGATTGGGTTAAGCAACTGTGAGTCAGGGGTTAGTCCTGCATGAAAGATCCAGGAAAGGCCTCCCATCAATGAGATGGGGCTATATGTTGATGTTTATATCCATTGATATTTTTTTCTCCACAATATAGAACATTGCAATATTGGTAATATCGATGTTGACCAATATACATTGAAACAACAATCATGAGGCAAACTCATTCCTCCTCTCTCTGTCTCCCTCTAAAATTGACTTCTGCCTGATCTTTGCTGTGCTGAGCAACATCCACCCCGCCCCCTGTGGTCTGCACTAAGACAAATATAGAGAAAAATAATGTTTATGCTTATGTGTCAGATAATTGGAAGGAAGATTTTGTGTAACTGTCAGCACTAATGGCTGGGTTTGGGGACTCAGTTACACGACAGGACACAGTGCGAATGTTGAACAGTTTATTTTTCCAAAACACAAGTTGACAGTCCAGAGGTCAGAACCAGCAGAGGTGCACCGTAGATGATCTGGGGACATAGTCGAGGACAGGCAGGGGTCAGGCACCAAACAGGGGGATTCCACGGGGAATGATCCAGTGAAATGAGGGAGTAGCTTACAAGATGGGCCCTGGAGGCGAAGATCTCGGGTGGACAGCCAAACCCGCTGCCCTGGCCGGTACTGGGGGTGCGATGGCGCAGTGCTGGTCGGCATAGAGGTTGTGGCGGGCAGCTGCCCCCGAGGAGATTCCGCTGCGCCATCCACCATCCTCGCTGGCATCTTCGAACCAGGACAGTGGCGGAGGGGACAGTGGTCTCGCGCTCCACGGCTGGGAACAGAGAAGGCTGGTAACCACAGACGCACTGAAAGGGAGATGGTTTACTGGAGGATGATGGCAGGGTGTTTTGAGCAGACTCGATCCAAATCAAATTTTGCGGGGGGATGATGGGCTCGGGATCTTTGGGATGATCTTCAGGTTCAAAAACTCAGGACAAGGCATCGGGCTTGACGTTGGGCTTCCCAGGCTGGTATGTCAGGGTAAAGTTGAATCAGTTAAACAGGCTCCACCGGGCCTGGCAAGCATTAAGTCTTTATGCTGAGCGGATATACTACAAGTTGCGGTGATCTGTCCAAACAATGAACGGGTGGAGGGCCAACAACTCACGATCCCCCACATCGAATTTTCTCATTGCTGTGGACAGCTTCCTGGAGAGGAACGCACACGGGTGGACGCGGTTGTCGGCTCCCGCGCGCTGGGAGAGGACCGCTCCAACCCTAAGGTCTGAGGCGTCGACCTCAACAATGAACTGTCGTTCTGGGTCAGGCTGGACGAGGACGGGCGCGGAACAGAAAGCCCTCTTCAGTGCAGTGAAGGCCCCCCTCAGCCTCAGGGGACCAAACAAAGGGGATGTGTGATGAGGTGAGCCGGTGGAGCAACCCAACTAAAGTTCTGAATGAACTGGTGGCAGAAGTTCGCAAACCCCTAAGAACCGCTGAAGACTCTTCTTGGAGGAGGTAGGGGTAGGCCACTCCTCCACCGACCGGATTCTAGCCGGGTCCATCTTTTCCTCTCCGCTGGAAATTACGCGGCCCAGGAAGGAGGTGGACGAGACGTGGAACACCGCATTATGGGCTTTGACGAAGAGATGGTGCTCTAGGAGAAGAGACAGGACAAGGTAGGCATGGCAAGTATGGGCTCTGAGACTGGTGGAAAAAATCAAAATTTTGTCTGCGTGAACAAAAACGAAATGGTTGAGGTACTCCCGAAAAATGTCGTTTATCAGGGCTTGATATGTGGCAGGAGCATTGCACAGTCCCAAAGGCACAACTAAATACTCATTGTGTCCAGAAGTTGTGCTGAAGGCAGTTTTTCACTCATCCCCCCCTCGCAGATGCGCACCAGATGGTAGGCGTTGCGGATGTCCAATTTCGTGAAGATCTGGGCCCCCCTGAGAAGCTCAACAGCAGAAGACATCAGCGGCAGAGCGCAACAATTCTTAATAGTAATGTTATTTAGCCCTCTGTAGTCAATGCATGGGCGGAGGGACCCATCCTTCTTCCCCGCAAAGAACCCTGGGGAGGATGACGGACGGATGATACCTGCTTGGAGAGACGTGGGGATGCACTCCTCCATAGCCTGGAGTTCGGGTCTCGAGGGGGAGTACAGATGACCTTCAAGGTCAATGGCGCAGTCGTAGGACCGGTGTGGAGGCAGGGACAGGGGTGAGATCCTTAGAAAAGACCTCCTTGAGGTCTTGATAGCAGGGATAGCAGCACTTGGGAGAGGTCTGTGGGTGGTCCTTCCGCTGTGGTGAATCCAAATAGTCCTGGGCCTGGTTCTGGGGACTTCCCTGAGAAAGGCAGGACTTTCCCCCCCCCCAGAAGTCCAATCGAAGGGAGCCAGGGGAGGCCCAGAACCAGGAGGGAAGGTGGTGTGGTCAGTGTGGTGGTCAGGGAAGCTAACCTGGACTGGCTGAGATACGTGGGTTATTCCGGTGAGCTGCCTCCCATCCAGGGAGCGTACGTTGATGGGTCTTTCCAGGGGTGTGAGTCCCACTCAGAGTTTCTCAGCCAGACTGGGGTCCATCAGGTTAGCGTCTGCCCCTGAATCCACCAACACTGCCACCTGTAATGACAGGGAAGGAAACTCAACAGTAACTTGAATTGTTGGCCGCTTCAACCAGAGCAGCAGATGCCACGGGTCCTGAGGAGAGAGAGCCTGATGTGGTAAACTTGCCTCGGGCTGAGCGGTGGGCGATCCGGTGACCCCGCTCCCCACAGTACAGAGACCCTGGCGAAAGCGTTTCTCCCTCTCCTGTGGAGCCAAGCGGGACCGACCTACCTGCATGGGTTCCTTCCACTGAATGCAAAAGTCATTTCATCCAAGGAAAGTTCCTTTAGTGGACCATAAATAGCAGCAAAACGAGGAACGATCAAAGCAATTATGGGACGCACTTTGAAGAGTCCATCATGACCCGGCTGGCCCCTCCCAATACAGTCATTAGTTTTTACAAAGTGAAGGAAAGAAAGAATGTTTTCAAATCTGTTTGTAGCCATCACTTTGACAAAGCTATCGTCATCATTATCAACGTCGCCGTGATTTACAGAGTGCCAGTGAACGCCACCTCTGCCGCTATTCGCGGTGTGTTTTTTTCCAGCGGCTTCTCCCGCGACAACGCGGTTGTTTTCATCCCCGCTACATTCACCGATATTTGCGGTGTTATGAGCCCCCCTGCCACCCCGACCACGTCCCCTGCTTGGCGCTCGCAGGATTCTTCCACCGAGGCTGCGCTGAGGTGAAGCATCCGCAATATTTTTGCGCTATGGCGCGCGGACTCGCCGTCACTAGAAACGTCAGTTTCTGCTTTGCTGGACAACTGCGTGTACTCCTCCTCGGGATCGGAGTCAGCCAGTACCTCATGAAGTACTTTGTCAGCGGCAAACCGATCTATTGGCATTGTGAGTGAGTGAAAAACACTCTTTCGCTCTGCTCCGCTCTGCGCTCCGACCACTGCTTCGCTACCGCGTCTCTGCGCCGGAGCGTCTTTTTCAAACTCTTTTTACTCTAAAACTTTGAATATAAACACACCCTTAAATGTTGCTCGGATTACAGGCACACATGTCCGCTGTCTCCTGGTGAAAAGTATGAACAAGATTCGGCCCCGCATTTCGAGATACAGCCTGTTTTATTCAGCATGTTGCTTGTTGCAATATTGTCACTTTGGCGCTGACAGGGTTAATACCAGAGGGGAACGTCGAGACTATGGGTCTGTTCCAAATATCTTCCTTAATCCTCAATCCTCAACCTTAATCCCTAAAATGTGCAAAGTGTAGTGCTGTCCCAATTCGTAGGAAGGTAAATTAAGGAGCGAGTCGAAGGAACACAATGGCCATTTCCTTCCTTCAAACTGAGGAGCTCCACTACCTCCCTTAAAAGCAAGGAGTACCCAGAATGCATTGCGTTTTACATGGTGGTGAAGACGGCGAGCTACAAATGTACATTTCTTTGTTAATGGAGATATAAATATTAAGAGAAACATGGTAGTCTCTTAGTCTAGCCCCATGTTATGGATTAGTGACCTCGCTGTTGCGTAACATTGATTTTTTTTTTTTTTTTACGATCTTTTATGATCTGACTTGACAGGCTAAACGCTGCTTTGGCATAATGCTGCCCCCTACAGTATCGAGGAAGTATCTGCATAAAGGGATGTCCCACTTCTAGCCGTTTTGAGGGTTAAGGTTAAGGAAGAAGGTTAAGGATTAAGGTTGAGGATGAAGGAAGACAATTCGAATTGGGCCTAATTCCTCCTCAACACCGTTTATTACTGATACAGGCAACTAATGCTCATACCCCAGAGAAGAGATCAGAGTCAATGTAAGAAATTTACTCGCGAGCGGCGTCAGATCGCTTGGTCTTGCACAACTGCTCACCAGACAAACCTCCAAAAGACTGTCAACGATCTGATGCATTTCGTTCTTTTTATCAACAATCATGGGCGGTACAAAAATCCTCTCCTAACAGAGTTACACAAAGGGCTATACAACTTCATTATCATGTGTTCCAGTGATGTAGCAATGTGGGTACAGTGTCTCCTCTGAGTGTGTGTGTGTGTGTGTGTGTGTGTGTGTGTGTGTGTGTGTGTGTGTGTGTGGTGTGCGTGTGCGTGTGCGTGTGCGTGTGTTAGTTGGCTGCTGATTAAATCTCGGCGTATGTGATTGTGATTCAACACGAGTCAGTACTTGTGAATGTGACATTCTGTACAACATGAGAACTCCGAAATAACAAAATCACTTCCACAGGAATATGCTAATATTTAATGTTAAAAAAATGTTTTGTTGTTAAATGTTAGAATTTTACGTTAGAATTTAATACTTTATTTAATTTGTTAATTTGATGAATTAAGTATTAAAACCAAACAGTAGAAATTATATTAGCACACTATAATCGTAGTTTAGCATTAGAATAAGCAGTAGATCCTACTTATTACCTTTACTGATCAGCATGATGTGTTCAGTAAAGAGTTTATCCCCACCATTCACTCAAGGAGGTAAACGGGTGAGGCGAGTGAGTCCATCCCCTCTTTGCAGGGTTACTGAGCTGAATGGGTCAGCAGGCAGCAGCTCACTCGCTGACTGTTGCTTGCTGCATGCTACGTCATATATGCGCACAATAACATGTGGATTTAAACAAAAAATAGATTTTCAGTGTTTTCCACAGGACTCAGTCAATAAATGTATACATTTACACAACTGTAGTACCTGTCAGCAATGAAATGTTGTCTGTTCTCTTCTTAGCAGCTAGTCAGTTAGCTGTTGCACGAAATACTCAGTGAACAAGTTAATGGATATGATGACTTGTGAGCCCCGAGCCAGAAAAGTGACTCGTGAGTTTTGAGTCACGAGTTCATGACTCACACATTACAATTGCACAGGCTGAAGCATTACGATGAACACGGAGGATCATATCAGTGTTGCCAACTCCTCGATAAGGAAAGTCGCCATCGGTTGTTGTCAAATTGGCTAAATGACGTCATCAGCTAATTTGCATAATTCACCATGTGTATCATGTAATTGACGCTGTAAGGGAGAGGAACAATTGAGACAATTCGTCAAATTTACTGAGGTTTTTTTTAAGTTGTGTTTTTTATGCATAAAAATCAGCCTTAGAATGCATACAATAATAAATTCAGTGTTCTTTTTTACTGTAGTGATTTATTTTTTTTTAGAGAAAGAAAGTTTTCCATTTAGTTCCCTCCTGGTTTGAGTTCATGCATGTGCGATTCATTTGCTGTCTGGAGCGCACGTCTGCTCTGACAGCAGTTGCTGCCTGTGAGTGCTGTGGGATGGGGAGGGGCTCAGGGCAGCACCCGCCGCTGGTTGAGAAGAGTCGGTGATACAGTGCATGCCTTCAGCTCAGTCTCCAAAATTCTCCAAAAACACCCCAAAAAGTTTCTAGATTAGTCGCTAGTCGCTTTTTGAAAATTAGTCGCTCGAGGAGTCTGAAAACTTGCTAAATTTAGTGAGAAAGTTGATAAGTTGGCAACAGTGGATCATATCCAGTTAGCTGTTCAATGTTTCTCAGCACACTCAAGCATCTGGCCTCACATGAGAATACATAACATGTCCACAGTTTCCCCTTGAACGCCAGGTAGTTTGGCTTGTGTGCGCAGCTGTATACAGCTGGAAGAGTTGCGCTTTGGCATATACGCATGCTCACAAGGGAACCTGTCGTCAAGTAGTCAAGTCAAGTAGTACTTTATTGTCAAAAATGTATGCAACAGGGTTAGCACAGAAGTTTGAAATTGTGTTTCACCAATCTCCAATGTGCAGTTAAAATAAACATACATATAAGACACTGACAAAAATCACACACACACACACACACACACACACACACACACACACACACACACACACACACACACACACACACACAC
>JAUESF010064801.1:0-12838 GCA_032274765.1 Malacoctenus tetranemus | reverse complement strand
GTGTGTGTGTGTGTGTTGTAGTCCATGGACTGTGCCTTGTTTGGACATGGTGAGATGAGGGATTGAACCCCCAACCTTCTTGTCTCAGGCCAACCTGTTCTGGCCGCTCCGCCACCGTCAATCAATTTCCTCACAGCTGACAACGTGAGAACGTAGCAGTCAGCACCGGGAGTCTTTGTGGCGTGCGAGGACGGCACTAACTGCTGCACCCGCGGTCACCTGCGATGCAATCGGACCAGGCTGACCCGGGTTCGATAAAGCAGATGCCAAACATCACTGTGCACTCTGCACAGTCACAGAAAACACAACCAACATGTCCGTTTTCAATTCAAATGTGTGAAACCTGCATTATACTGAAGATTACTTCACATGATGAATGTTACCGTTTGTGTTTGAAATTTAAGTGAACAACCACCAACAATCCTCAACAGCAACACAAAAACCACCCATGTAAAAGAATTACAAGGAGCGATTTCTGTTTTTAGAAGTGATTATTTTCCATCACGGCAGAAGACAAAGAATGCAAAGGAAATGTCACACAGGTGTGTCCATTGCTCATTCTGTCGGGTGCTGAGTGATTGTGTTCACCTTGTTATTAGGTTTAATAATAGACACAGGCAAGGGCGTCAGATCAACAAGAGCAGGTGTGGTAAACAGCTTCCCAACAACAACAGACGACAGAGTGGTTGAACATCATCCCAGTGTGAACGGGTGGCTGAGAGGAGTTTGTGGGTTCGCTGCTCTGTTCCAGCTTTGGACACAACTGATGTTGACATCAGCTCGATTAGCAAAAAATATGCACAGGTTTACATGTTCCTCACATGAGCACAATGTTGCTGAGTTTCAAATAATGTTCCATGTAGTTTTCAGGCTTACGTGATGCAGATTGGCCCCCGATCCGCCGGCCCGTGTGGGGGATGTGCTCACCTGACTTGGCCTCACAGGAAAAAGCTTCATGTCATCAGAAAGCCGAATCAGGCCTGTGAGGGGATCGTCTCGGCACTAAACATGACATCTGGGTAAATTTGGTTTGTGCTCCTAATCTGGTCATTTAGGGTCACACTGGTTCTGTCAGAGTAGCTGACGTAACTCAAGAGTGAGACTGTGAACTGACCAGTGAATCGCAGCTGCACTGTTACACGAGACATTAGGTGGAAGCCAGCTTCCCTGTTGTTACCAAGAAGTGGAAAACTGAGTTGAATGTCTGTGTTTCCAGAATATAATTGTACCTTTTGCTCTCGACAGTCATGTTGGTGATTCCGCCCTCTTCAAATCAAATTAGTGACGTTTGTGGTCTCATGAGCTAAAATGGGTTCGACACCCCTGCAGTAGAGGTTGACGTTTGCATTGTGGTTAAATTGTGATGCGTCAAACATGAGATGTTTCTCATGTTTTGGCCACCTAATTAACATCAATGATGTTTTGGAATTTCAGGGAGGGACGAAGGCTGTAAGGAACAGGCAGAGCCGTCGGTCCAGTCGGGTGCACAGCGTGAGTTTCGAGAAAGGGCTCGAGGCTCATCCTGTCAGAACCCACAAGCGTCTGTCTCGCTGAGCTGAGAGTCCCTGGACACTGGACCGGTGTCTCCAACTGGCCTGCCTGCAGCTGCCCACCAGCAGGCGGGAGGTCGCAACAAGGAGCTAAGGCAAGGAGGCCAATCGTAGTCGACAGTGTCCCGTCAGAGGACATCATCCCTGACCCCAAAATAAGAAGGCCTTAGATGGGTTCAGTGAACAGCTGGAAAGGTACAACAAAGGGGACACTTGAGAGGGGCAGAGGCAGCACGGTGCACGCGACAACGTCACGCCTTGTACAAATCTACAAAAACATGGACGCTTCAGCAGTCTTGTCTCTGGCTGTGCGAAGAATTCACAAGTCACCCAGGTGTGTCCCCGTTTCCAATTAACTTTTATTGTTAAACTAATAATAGACGCTCAGCGGAACAACAGCGAGAACAGGTCGAGCAAGTAGCATCAGAGGATGCTTCAGCTGCCAGGAATCTGGTCACTTTGAGTTAAGTCACATCATGATGACGTAGATGATTGAATATTGTCGGAAACACAATGAGGAGCTCCTGTTTGATATTCAGACTGTGTCGTCTGATTACTGCAGGAGGAAGAAGCCAGAAACGTTCTGCCTCCTGAAACGCCTGAAAAACCCAGCAACAGCGACAGCTTGTTGCTGGTTGTTGAGCTGGTTAATATGTAGTTATTTGGGAGGTGCAGCTGAGTTGTTTTCTGGTATGTTCAGGCAGTGTCAGGACTTATTGTGCTGTGTGCTCACAGAGTCCAGCAGCCTTCATTAGCACACATGAGCACTTTGGCATTGTGTCTAGCTGAGCAGCATATTGAGATGAGATGGGTGTGGTGAAGTGTGCACACATTATGATTTCCAAAGGGAGTGCCTGAAAGGTCACAGTGTGAGAATTGGGGACACGCCTAATAAATGGTTGAGCCTCATCCGCATTCGTCAGTGTCTCAGGATTGTTGTCGTTATAAAGTGAGCGGGCGTCGTGGGTTCAGTGACACAGTACAGCAAAGCTAATCAACAGCAGGCTCGGTTTTCACGATGAAGCTCCTGATTGTTCTGACTCTCCTCTTCGGGCTCTCCAGTTCAGGTACCTCCAGACATCACCCTGCGATCTGTAGCGATGAACCAGGCGACGTTCAGGCTTCGTGCAGAACATGAAGAAAAGAATTGCGTCTCCACTTGTTTTTGCATCGATTCGATGGAAGAAAAAATGTTTGGTCCGAGAAAACAAGTGTTCCGTGCCGGATTGCTTGGGGACACTTTTCCCCCCTGTTGGCCAAATCAGAAGAGTCAGGTGGACAACAACTCAAATGTTCAGAGATCGGTCACTGACTTTTGCCTTCTTCCTTTCAGCTGGAGCAACGTTGTGTGATCGCTGCACTGATCCCAATGACCTGGAGTGCACCCTGCTGGAGGAAGTCCATTGTCCTTATGGCAAGATGTGTCTCACGGCGTCCGTCCTAGGTACCCTGGCCCAGGACCTGTCTTCCTCCTCACCGTGAGCCTTTGTTTCTCTGCCGCCTTCACTAACCAATCACATTGTGACCCTGCAGTCGATGTGGACGGGGTGACCAAGGAGCGAGTCTACAAAGACTGCGTTGGAACGGACCTCTGTCCCGTCGCAGGGAAGGAGACCTTTTCAACCAACCTGGGTGACATCTTTTCAGTGGCCAATGCCAAGTGCTGCAACAGTGACGGATGCAACTCCAGAACTCTGCCCTGTGAGTACACACACACACACACACACACACACACACACACACACACAGAGTTCGTCCTGGGGGGCTGAATCGTTCCTGTCACGCAAAACTGAGGTTTCACTTCTGTTTCAGTCCCCGAGGCCAGCAAGCACAGCAGGAACCGCCGAGAGTGTCCCGCGTGCGAGCACTCCGACCCCAAGTGCAGCGAAGTCGTCTTGTGTCGAGGGGACGAGGACACCTGCTTCAGTGCAGAAGGTGAGTCTGGACACAAAGCGACTTCCAGATCCCAACTCGCAAGTCGTCTATCGTGACCTGGGTGTTGCGATGCTTTCGTACGACTGATCAGTGCAGCTCCCAAAAAAACCCCAAAAAGCAGTTTGTAAGATATGCTCAGAGCACACAGAGCGGTGCGGGACCCATTCAGCGTGTCCAACCAGCTTGGACTCTCCCTTCTGCCTTCTTAGCAGCCACACTTTATCTGAGGAGCTCTGAGTTGCGTGAAGTGAGAATGAATGACAGCCTTTTGCTTCCACAGTGCTGACACACGGTGACGCCGTGAAGGTTTACGGCTGCGGCACTGACAACGTGTGTGATGCCGGCTATAAGCTGGGTTTCCTGCCTTTCCTGGAAGAAGAGGGAACCGTCATCGACGAGCCAGTGTGCACCCCGACTCCCCTGCCGTCTGGTAAAACACTCACAGTGGCACATTTCTTCTGAGTGAGGCTTGAACTTGATGCTGCTGTCAAGTCGTTCAAAGCAACCAATGAGACGATGTGGATCAGAAACGCATCCGAGTTTCAAAAAGACGGTTTTATGCTAATCTGCATCCATCTCGACAGCACGCACCTGCCTGGCCTGTAACGACACATGTGACGACATCGTACCGGTGACATGCAGCTGGGACACGAACATGTGTGTGTCGGCCACTGTGCGAGGTAATCGACTCCTCGCGCGATGCAACATTCCTCCGTAGCGATCCCGCGCGTTCTCTGTGGCCGTCAATGATCCCAACACGTCTCGACTTCACCTCAATTGCAGGAGACGGTCTGTCCATGTACAGGGGCTGTGCGCCGCCGTCGCTGTGCCCAGCCACGGGCACGCAGTCGTATTCAGCCGACATCGGGGAGGTGAGCGCATCTGCAACGGTGATGTGCTGCGACACTGACGACTGCAACACAGAGGAGGCACCAGGTAGGTGCAGACAGACCCGAGCCAACAGGACGGAGTGCATTTCAGCTGGTGTGGTCCAGATGAGCCTGGCAAAGCCTCCGGTCGTCTCTGACGTGGTTCTTTTGCATTTCAGCTCCTGTCGTTAATAACACTGCGGGTGGAAAGTGCAACATCTGTTACCCAGGAACAGAGGTGTGCATCTTCATCGTCCAGTGTCGTGGAAAGGAGGACAGCTGCTTCAAAACAACCAGTGAGTCTTTATCTCACAGAAACACACACACGAACCACTCAAACGGATTCTTCACTTCATGTTCTGTCGCAGAACTAATCGTGGGGAGAAGTGATCGACACGCCGCTGTGACTGAAACCACACTTCCTTTACTTTCCATGACCTCTTTGGTCATTTGTCCAGCAGTCAAAACTGTGACATTTTCCTTTCGATTTAAACTAAAATACTTCGGATTGAAGTTTTTATGACAATGAAAATCTCCAGTAGTAACTTTAAATCAAGAACAATGCCCTTGAATATTTGTTTGTCATACATCACGGTGACTGTTTCACACCTGTCATTGAGCGTTGGGTGTGGTGGGTTGTGAGAAATGTGAGCGATGTGGCGCCACGCCTCGCTGCCTCTGCCAGCCGGTGTGAATTAAACGCTGTTTCTTCCACAGTTGAAAGGAATGGCCAGAAACTCCCAGCCAGCGGCTGCACGTCTGGCAACCTGTGCCAGGCTGCCAATGTCCTGGACACCCTCCTCTTCCCAGAAATGCCCCTACAGTCAGCTTTGAGTTGTTGTGAGGGCGAGTTGTGCAATAATCCCTCTGCAGCAGTCGCCACTACAATGGCACCGACCACAACGACTTCCCCCACCTTCACAGTTACAAAGGAGGACCTTTCAATGCCAAAAGAGGAACTGCTGCGCCAACAGGCTCTACTCATCATTCATCAGATTCTGCTCCAATTCCAAATCCTGCAGCTCCAGTGTCAGGAAATGTCCCTGATGGTGCAGCTGTTGATCCAGCCCATGGTCCTCCTCATCCAGCAGCTCTTTTTGCAACTCCAAGTATTGATTTCAGAGCAGGGGGAGGGCTACCAGTGCTGAATGGCTTCATGCCCTCACTTCTTCCACCCCCCCATAGCAGTCTCCCAGGTCTGATTCTAGCCGCAGCCTGCCTCATCTCGTTTAGTCCCTGTGTGGGTGACATTTGCTTGAATACTGACATGATGGAAGCAAACAAACAAAAAAACAGCACCAAAAAAAAAGCTATTTCACAAACAGACGCCAGCATCCACCGGAGTCGTTAGATGTGACGATCAAACAAGCAGAGAAGAGAAGACAGAGAAAGCACGACTTTTTATCCTTCACTTTTCTTTCTGTCTGAATTGGACAAAAATTGATATCCTGTGAACTTCTACTCACAATTACAAAAACACCCTTACACGGGCTGCTCCTAATACAACCCCCACCCCCCACTCATGATGCAACTCCGCTTCAACTAGTAACAAACCACTGAAGGAAACGCCAACTCGATTGCACTTTAAAAACTCACAAATTTAATACAAGTCTGTTTGCACTTTATCACTCAGGACGAAGTAAAACACACCAACACACACACGGAAGCTGAGACCTGTTAAAACCAGTTTCATGTAAAACGTCAACATGGTCAGATGTAATTAAACTGCCTATCTCATGAAGTGATTGTATTTATTTCCTTTCCTGCGTTTAGAACAACAACTTTTTGGGTTCATCTTAACATTTTCCATGTTGTACTCGTATTTAACCTTTGCCGGGAACTTTTACTAATGTTCTTTCTTGTTTTATCACAAGAATCTGAAGTGTCACTCATTTATTCAATTAAAGTATATTACACGTCTGCAATCTTATTTGGTTTTTTTTATTTGTCAACAAAAAACATTTAATAGTTTGACTGTCAGTTTGTTTTGAAATTACATGAAATATCCAAATGCTGTTTCGAAACATTTGATTTGTTGAAGACTTTGGCTCCGTTGGTTCCGATTCGCAGACGCACAGAAACACGTTGTCGGCGTTCCCCGAGTGTCCGTCGGGCACAGAGCTCCACCAAGTCTGCTTCTCCAACACTGACAATGGTTTGGGGTTTTTCAGTAAATTAAGGTTTTACGTCTTTTCATTTTGAGATACACAAACACTCGTTTTTCATATTTCAGTGAAACAAAATGTTTGGTTTAAGTTTAATATTCATCAGTTCTTCATTTTGTTAAATCTAAAACGTTTTTCTATTTTGCTTTCGGTCTTTTATTGATTTTAGTTGATGATCTCGTCTCGTCGCTGAGTGAAGCAGTCAGTGTTGGCCAAACGTATTTACAACCAATAATTAGTTATGGTTACTTGTTGCTTTCTCAAAACAAAAAATGGACTTGTCATGGAATCAGTCCTTTGACAGGATGGAAACAGATGCTGACAGATTATCTGGTCATGGCGCCTCTTAGTGAAGGGGTTGGGGGGGGGGGGCAGGAAGCAAGTGAACGTTTTCTCCTCTATTTTAGCAAATTTGAGCGAGTTTGACGAGCACTTGTGGCATGTGGTGGACAAACAGGTCCGATCCACCTCGTAACTCACAGGACTTCAAAGATCTGCCGCTAACTTCCTGGGGCCAGTTACGACTGCTCATCTTCACATCTGTCCAGGGGGGGTCAGGGCTGCTTTGGCAGCAGAAGGCAGGCCGACTTGAAAATAGGCAAGTGTTTATAATGCTGTGCCCAGTTCGTCCTCAGTGGCTGGGACGTGACAGCTCAGTGACGCGGGTTTGCTCTCAGCCGCAGAAGTTTCCCACCGTCGTGGTTTCCTGCTGAGGGCTGGAGGTCAGAGGGTTTGGTGCTGCTTTTGGAAGCGGGGGCGGGGTGTGGCGAGGAGCGGCCGCAAATCAGCGCTGACAAACAGGCCTTTTTGGTATCTGGGAACCATTTATCCTGAAGCCTCGCAGTGAAAAACAAAGCAGCAGAGCTCCCTGAGATGAGGCGCGTCGCATCCGCGCACCTGCTGGAAAGTCTAAGGGGGGGGGGAGTAGGAGCTAGTCCCAGTATTGTTCTCAGCATGCCAAAGCTTCACGCTACAATCACAAACTACATCAGTTAAACCAGACGCACAAAAATCGGCTTTAACAACAGAAAAAACTCTTTGTGGTGGCTCAGATGTTCAACTTGGACCTGCACACATAGAAACACAATTGGAACCAATGAAAAACGGTGGACCTGGCAACCTCGCGCGGGACTTCACAGGGTCTCACTTGAAAGGCAGTCTGGTCGCGAGGTGACGTCGGTCTCCTGACTCCACTGCAGCTGGTCGCGCGCGCTCACTTGTTCCTCCTGTAGATGGCGTCGCCGCGCGCACGCTTTTCCAAGATGGCCGACATGCTTCACATTCCGACCATCACTAGGAGGAGGTCGACACCAGGTAGAGACCACACGCACAACAGCTCATGGTTTCACGTCAGAGTGACGTTTTAATGAACACACGGAAAAGTTACCAGATTTGTTGCTGGTCGCTTTTTACCACAGAAAGGTCACTGAGAGGGTCTGGAGAGTCGGCAGGACGCGAGGAAGCCGCCGAGTTGGCAGAGCGAGCTGCCCGCGCTGCCTGCGCGGTCGTCGGCCGGCAACGTCCCAACCGCCAAAGTCAAGAGAAGCAGGCAGGTTACTGGAGAGGCAGGTTTCAGTCAGTTCAATCTGTCCCCGTGGAACAAGTTCCTGTCTGTCTGTCTGTCTGTCTGTCTCATCACCATATCAAACACAGACGGAGCAGAAGCTAGAAATCAGGCTACAACACGGTCACCTGAAGTAACTCTGTAACGGTCGGATGTCAGCAACGCCAGCTGTGTCCTCACCTCCAAGCTAACAAGCTAATACTGTACTGCTCATGCTTGGTACTGTATAAAATAGCAACATGGATGAACATGGACACAATCAAAAGAGAAGACCCCCCCCACACACACACACACATACACACACAGTGTTTGCTGGTAGTGAAACAGGCATTTCAGATGAAAGCTGTTGTTCGAACCCGGCTGTAAATCTGTTTTTCGGAGCTGTGAAAGTCCTTCTCTCGCCACCTCTCTCTCTCTTTCTTGGCTTCATGCGTAGATTCATGGAGCCTGTCAGTTGACGGAGGGATTCGTTGTCTGTTGAACTGTTGTTTTTTTTTTGTTTACAACCTTTGAGCTTCATTTCTTCCAGCAGCCTCGGGAACAGCGCTCCCGTCTCACACAAGGAAACGCGTGTGAGCGAATGAAACAACCTGTGTGGACTGTCAGTGTGAGTGTGACTGTAAGCATCCGAATCGACCTCGGCGTGTTTTTTCAGTGAGGTGGTAACTGGAGTTTTTGCGTTGCTGCTGATGATGGCGTGTGTGAGTTCAAGTCATCCTTGTCGTTCGTGCAGAGCTGCCTCACAGCATTCCAAATAAGAGAAGCGACATACCAGCATGCAAACTATGTGACAGAAAAAGTGTGATTTGGAGATTTCTGCGTTTTTGGCCAGATTTGTTGACTTCAAGGATCAACGACCATCAGGTAGGTGACAAGAGTCGATTAGTTGGAGGCGTCCACGTGAATGACACCAGACCAGACAGTTGGTGGAGAAGCTGATTTGGGGGTGGGAAAGTGACTGGACGTGAGGAAGGTGAAGGTGAAGGTGAGCGTCTGAACAGTTATGCTGCTAAACTGGTAACGCCCACAATAACTGGAACACACTCATGAGTACTGCGCAGAACTGAGGTGAAGTGGTAAACACCATGTGCTGTGTGACGGCTGAAGGAGACGCACAATCTGCAGCGCTTCTGTGTTGACCATGATGGAGTGGACTCTCTCTCTGATGCTCCTGTGGACACTCTGCTGCTCAGGTACAACAGCTGCTTTCACACAACATCCTCATTGAGAGAAACGATGGCTGGAAACAGTTCTTTCTTTTGTTTTTTTGCGATAATTTGACTGATATCCAAACAAACTTTTTTTTTTACAAAGGTAGAGACGTGTCAGTCATCCATCGTGTAGCTTTAATTTGGTTTCAAGGGTGTCATGTGATCAATCCTTGACTGTGTGTGTCCTGTCCCAGCTGCTGCCCTTCAGTGTGTAACGTGCACAGACGTGCAGTGTTCCGGTGAAGTATCGGTGGCGTGTCCGTCCGACACACAGCTGTGTATAACAGCTTCCATCCTAGGTGAGCGTTTCCTTGGGCCACCTGTGATTTCTCAGTGAAACAGTGCTGCTGTGCAGTTTGCTGTGTGTTGCGTCCACACTGATGAGCTGCTGTGGGCCTCTGCAGCCACTTCACAGGGAGCGACGACGCAGCAGATCTACAAGGCGTGTGCATTGGCGGCCCTGTGTCCGTCCTCGGGCCTTCACACGTTCTCAGCCAACTTGGGGGTTTCAGGCGCACTCGCAGCTGCTCTGTGCTGCAACTCGGACGACTGCAACTCAGGAACTCTGCCTTGTGAGTTCACGTGCTTTGTGAAGGGAAACTGAGCTGCACCCGGGTGTTTCATGGAGTGGTGCAGCAACAGTTGGCGCTTCGATGAATTGTTCTTCTTTGCTGTTTCAGTCCCCGCTGCTCAGTCAGAAAACAGCCTCCAGTGTGCTGTATGTGACCCCAGCGACCCTCGGTGCAGCTCCACAGTCCCACTGCAGTGTAGGGGAGTGGAGGACACTTGTTTTGAAGCAACACGTGAGTCTTGTCGTCAGTTACTTTCACCAGCGTCGCGTTTTGTGTCCTGATTGTTGAAAACGTTTGGACTGATTGAGCATTGGAGGAAACGGTTCACCTTCCAAAAACCTTCTTTGTCGGTGTGTTTGAAGCCTGATGAGGCTCCTGGTTCAGCATGAAACCAACCCCAAATGAACAAAGTGTCTCCTGAGTGAAACGTGATCAGTGTGTGTGGAGTCCAACAGCTTTTGTGTGTCCACAGTGAAGCGTGACTCCACCATCTTTCCAGCTCGTGGCTGTACGTCTCTAAACCTGTGTGTAGCTGCTGGCAGCCTGAACTTTCTGCCCTTCATGGAAGACGTTGGTTCGATCGTTGATCAACCCGTCTGCTCGTCCAGCACGCAAACACCAACAACCCCTGCGCCGAGCACTGTCACCAACACAGCTGCTTTACCTACAACCACTGCAACGACACCTGCTGCAACTACGACTTCTGCAACTACGACAGCTGGTGAGTGAAACTGTCCTCACAGCAGCTTCTCTTCACGTCTACGAGTTCATTTGAAATGAACACAGAGAAGGTTAAATCCATGTTTAGGAGGTTTTTGAGGAGGAGTTTAAAGTCGTCCGATGTGACCATGAAAAAACCTCAACTGTTTGGTTTCAAGGGTGTCATGTGATCAATCCTTGACTGTGTGTGTCCTGTCCCAGCTGCTGCCCTTCAGTGTGTAACGTGCACAGACGTGCAGTGTTCCGGTGAAGTATCGGTGGCGTGTCCGTCCGACACACAGCTGTGTATAACAGCTTCCATCCTAGGTGAGCGTTTCCTTGGGCCACCTGTGATTTCTCAGTGAAACAGTGCTGCTGTGCAGTTTGCTGTGTGTTGCGTCCACACTGATGAGCTGCTGTGGGCCTCTGCAGCCACTTCACAGGGAGCGACGACGCAGCAGATCTACAAGGCGTGTGCATTGGCGGCCCTGTGTCCGTCCTCGGGCCTTCACACGTTCTCAGCCAACTTGGGGGTTTCAGGCGCACTCGCAGCTGCTCTGTGCTGCAACTCGGACGACTGCAACTCAGGAACTCTGCCTTGTGAGTTCACGTGCTTTGTGAAGGGAAACTGAGCTGCACCCGGGTGTTTCATGGAGTGGTGCAGCAACAGTTGGCGCTTCGATGAATTGTTCTTCTTTGCTGTTTCAGTCCCCGCTGCTCAGTCAGAAAACAGCCTCCAGTGTGCTGTATGTGACCCCAGCGACCCTCGGTGCAGCTCCACAGTCCCACTGCAGTGTAGGGGAGTGGAGGACACTTGTTTTGAAGCAACACGTGAGTCTTGTCGTCAGTTACTTTCACCAGCGTCGCGTTTTGTGTCCTGATTGTTGAAAACGTTTGGACTGATTGAGCATTGGAGGAAACGGTTCACCTTCCAAAAACCTTCTTTGTCGGTGTGTTTGAAGCCTGATGAGGCTCCTGGTTCAGCATGAAACCAACCCCAAATGAACAAAGTGTCTCCTGAGTGAAACGTGATCAGTGTGTGTGGAGTCCAACAGCTTTTGTGTGTCCACAGTGAAGCGTGACTCCACCATCTTTCCAGCTCGTGGCTGTACGTCTCTAAACCTGTGTGTAGCTGCTGGCAGCCTGAACTTTCTGCCCTTCATGGAAGACGTTGGTTCGATCGTTGATCAACCCGTCTGCTTGTCCAGCACACAAACACCAAAAACTACAACTTTCACGACAACTCCTTCCAGGACAACAACTGAACAAACTACAGTTTCCGAAACTACGACTACTCCATCACTGACGAGTAGCAGTGAACCCACAACTGCATTGACAGAAACTACAACAACAAAGCCGGCAACAACTGTTCCTCAAACAACGAGTTTCAGCACAACTACTCTTCCAACTACAACTATTGTGAATCCGACAACGACTCCTGAGATAACTACAACTTTCACTACAACTCCTTCGAGGACAACAACTGAAGAAACTACAGTTTCCGAAACTACAATAAGTAGCCCATCACTGACGACAACTAGTGAACCCACAACTGCATCAACAGAAGCTTCAACAACAGTCCCGACAACAACTGTTCCTCAAACAACGAGTTTCAGTACAGCTGCTCATCCAACGACAACGGTTGTGAATCCCATAACGACTCCTGAGATAACTACAACGTTCACGACAACTCCTTCGAAGACAACAACTGAAGAAATTACAGTTTCTGAAACTACACTGACAACTACCAGTGAGCCCACAACTGCATCGACAGAAACTTCAACAACAGTCCCGACAACAACTGTTCCTCAAACAACAAGTTTCAGCACAACTACTCTTCCAATGACAACGATTGTGAATCCGACAACAACTACCGAGATTACTACAACTTTCGCGACAACTCCTTCGAGAACAACTCAAGAAACTACAGTATCCAAAACTACACTGACAACTACCAGTGAGCCTACAACTGCGTCTACAGAAACTTCAACAACAGTCCCGACAACAACTGTTCCTCAAACAACAGCAAAGAGTTTCAGTACAGCTGCTCTTCCAACTACAACGGTTGTGAATCCCACAACGACTCCAGAGATTACTACAACGTTCAAGACAACTCCTTCGAAGAAAACAACTGAAGAAACTACAATTTCTGAAACTACACTGGCAACTACCAGTGAGCCCACAACTGCATCGACAGGAACTTCAACAACAGTCCCGACAACAACTGTTCCTCAAACAACGACAACGAGTTTCAGTACAGCTGCTCTTCCAAC
>JAUESF010064745.1:0-14406 GCA_032274765.1 Malacoctenus tetranemus | reverse complement strand
ACACACACACACACACACACACACACACACACACACACACACACACACACACACACACACACACACACACAAAAGTACACTTTGAATCTCCCACTTCAAATTTAATTGCAGCTTTGAACGTGAACATGCGCTCTTACATTGAAGTTATGTTGTGGACAAGGTCCTCGGTGCTCTCTGTGCTGTTTCCAACGTTCGGCTGAGGGAAGAATTTGCTGTCCTCGGATTTATTGCAGTAGATATCAGTTGGCGAACAGCTGCAGGTGGACGGACAGTCCATGAAGGAGCCCAGGTAGTTGTGAAAGGAAAGGCTGAGCAGGACAAAGATGCTGACAGAGAATCGTAACTTTGGAGGGCGAATCACGCAACAAAAGACATCGGGTTCCACCATCGTGTCACGGTGAAGTCCACTGGTCCCTGGCAACTTGGAAGAGCGGCCACAGAAAGAGCTGCGAAGAATCACACACAGATCCAATCCCGGGCCACGGGTCGGTGGGTGGAAGACAGCGCCCTTCAGGTCAGTGCGAGTCAGTGCCACGGACTGTCAGGCACGCGCACACATGGAGCGTCCGCGTCCGGAGCGCACGTGTGACGGAGCGCGTTCTGCGCGTCTGTGTGAACGCGTTGTGTCCCGGGCGTGTGCGATGGAAGCGATGGCCTTCCTGCTCGGCCAAAAGGAAGAACTGAAACTTACTGGTACCTGTGGTCTGAGCTGCACTCTGTCCAGGCTCTCACTCCATTAAACTGTGGCATCCCTCCCTCTGTGTCTGCTGTGATGCTGATATTGCCACAAATCGTTGGACATGAGAGAGGGGGTGGTGTGTGTGTAAGTGTGTGTGTGGGGGAGAATAAGCATCAAGTCCCACCTACTGGGGAGGGTCAGAGCATGTTGTATGGTCCAAAGCAGATAGTTTTGTTCCGCTTTTTTGACGCTGGTAACCCGGCTGGAGTGTTTGTAGAGAAGTCGTCATCGGCTCTGATGCACCGACATGTTAAGAGAAGCAACAAAGATTGATAGAATTCCCAGCATGTTCCTAATTCCCGGAGACAGAGCTCAGAAATAGCTCATCTCAAGCAGCCATGCAAAGGAGACAGTCAAAAGGCACAAACCAGATGCAAGGGAAGGAACTAGCAAAGGCAGAAGGCACATGCTCCACATGACCCACTGACAATGTGATCAGGATAAGTTTTTGGGAGCTCTATTTTGGACAAAATGTAAATATATTAATTCATCACGAGTAAAGGGATTCATCAAACCTGAAAGCTGGTTAGCCCATAGAGACTGCCTCAATGTTTAACACAACTCAAAAGAATGCAAGAAAGAGATATCAAAATAATGAAAGAAGACGTTGAGTTTGGAGAGAGCTTTTTCCATCCATCCATCCATCCATCCATCCATCCATCCATCCATCCATCCATCATCTCCCACTTATCCGGAGCCGGATCGCGGGGGCACCAGTCTCAGCAGAGACTCCCAGACTTCCCTGTCCCCGGCCACCACCCCCAGCTCCTCTGGGAGGGGGAGGCCTGAGGCGTTCCCAGGCCAGCCGGGTGATGTAGTCCCTCCACAACATGTCCTGGGTCTTCCCCGGGGCCTCCTCCCAGTGGGGCACGCCTGGAACACCTCCTGAGGGAGGCGACCAGGAGGCATCCTACACAGATGCCCGAGCCATTTGGTGTGGAAAATTAATTGAAGCAAAGTGACAGGCGGAGACCGTCACCGATGCCTTGAGAGTTATTGACAGGTTTTATGTGGGGGTTATGTACGTGTCTTTGTGTCTTGTATGGCTGTTGGCTTGTGAGTTTATGTTCATTTATGTGTGTTTCTAACTCGTGAAAATGGGAAGTCGACAGTCCAAAATAGAGGAGAAAGATAAAGATTACACTAAAAACAAAAGAAAAGTGAAAATTCAAGAATTGGAGAAAACAGAAACTGTAAAAAAAAGAATGAAATTGAAAAGAACCATTTGAAAGGTTTGTAAAATTGTTTTGAACAGACACATCTGCTGGGACAGTTGGCCGAAAGAAAGACCGTTGTTTTGTGTGCTCGTTCTGAAGTCTGAAGCGGGAGGAAACAGAAGGTCCGTGGCCCTGCGGGGGGTCACTTGATTAAAGAATCCTGAATGTCGCATAGAGTGAGCGACAGCATTGGTGTATGGCTGGTTTAAATATCAGCTACTGAATGCTCAGACAGTGGGTGAATTGTTGCACCCCCCCAATTGTGGCCTTGAAGAAGGTCTTTACATGGTAAAGTTAAGTGACACTGTTGTTCTGCCGCAAAGCAAATTTACTTCGCAGAAGGTTCCAACGCTGGTTCGATTCGGAACCCCTTCAGATTTGTCTGAAGCACTGGCCAGTTTGTGGGCCAAACATAAAATCATGTTGGCCTGATAGCTTCAGGAATGCCACACAAAGTTACTGTTAAAGCTAATGCTAAATTGCCAAAGATAATACGATGCAATTTGTCATCAGGAATAGAAGGAGTCATCAATTCTGTATTGGATCTAGGGGTGCTAATTGGAACATCAAGCCCCTGCAATATACCAATTTTACCAATTCCAAAAGCAGGCAGGCAAGATTTGCAAGTTTTTGATAATGCCGTCGTGCCCTCTGCTCCAATGGTTTCAGATACTAAGTCAAGCTTGTTGCGCTGCCTTCGGACAGCACGTGTAACATGGTCGTTGAATTATGTTCTGCATTCTTTTCTAGTCCCTTGCATCCAGAAAGCTAACACTTGTTTGCGTTTACGTATAAGGGGAAGCAGTACACGTGGACTATGCTTGTTCAGGGATACATGGAGAGCCCAGGAGTGTACGCAGTAGCAGTGAAAAGCAGCTTCCAGGTGAGGAGAACTCTTCTTCAGTATGCAGATGATCTTTTGATTGCCTCACTGAGACCAGGGGCGTGTCATGCTGACTCTGTTGAATTCCTGAAAAGACTGGCTTGATGTGGTCACAGAGCCTCGCTGGCCGAACTGTAATTTTGCTTGCCTCGGGTGACATATTTGGGACATTTGCTGAAGGAGGTACATGCCTTTTGTCACCAGAACGCGTGAAGTTGTTGGCTAATATGTCACCACCAAGGACCAAAAAGGAGATGCTTTCTTTTAAGTGATGGTAAACTATTGCAGGCACTTGATTTTGAGAATGCTGTACTTGACTCTGTTTTGGAAGCCATGACGCTACAAAGTCATGGTTGAGTGGACAGACACATAAGGCTTTTCAGGACATCAAGCAAGCACTGATATCAGCTCCTGCGCTGGGCTTTACTGGATTACCATCAGTCGTTCCATCTACATGCGCACGTAAAGGGGGGTGTATGGCTACAGAAGCACAGCACGAACAATCGCCTGTCGCGTATCACTCCACATGACTCTCCACTTTTTTCCTGGCAATGCTTAGTTGTCTAAAATCAGTTGCTGCAATGATTGGGAAATTGTCACAGATTGCATTGGCTCAAGACTGTGTAGTGCACATACTGCATGCAGTTCTTCATATTTTAAAATAATTTAAAACATTTTAAATTATTTTTAAATATTAAATATTATTTTAAAATATTAATTCAAATTTTAAAACACCTCCGCCACTCAACATATGGTGGCTTTGAGACGTTAGGGATATGAGGCGATCATTCTATCACTTTGAAAAAAAAATACCAATTGATAATGCATTTATACTAATTCCAGGTAGGCATTTGGTGTTGCTCATGACTTTGGCCGACTGTGGAAATTAAGGGGGTTTCTCACTTCATCAAGAAAAGCCGATTCAACATCGTATGTTGTTGTTCTGATTCTGTTTCCAGGGGAGATGCGGTGGAAAATGCTGCTGTCAAACCAGCTGAACTTTCCTCTTCCTCCGGGGTGCCTTAATTTCTGGACGTAGCATTGACGGATCCGTTAGAAGTTCTCTCTTAGAAGATGGTTTTGCAAGACCGCGCTGATGATCAAGAGTGAGTACTGGTGTGCGTATGGGTTGCGTTTGAAATTTGGAGTCTGACTTGTGAGTCCATCCTGATGGTTGTCCTGTTTCTGTGCGTTCTCTCCTCCATGTGTTGGCCACTGTGGTTCATGGGCCGACACATGTAGGAAAAGGGGGGGATAAATGTGGTATTCCGTTTAAAATGGATAAATGCGGTAATTTGATCGGAAGTGGTTTTCACTGGGAGAAACTCGGGTGTCTCAGAGTGTTGTTGAAAGATAAATGGTCAGGAGTTTAAATGTTTGTTGGTCATTGTGGATTAGTTCTAAGTGGTTGAAGTTTTCCAACCAGAAGAGGATGCTCAGAGCTGTGACATCGGAGGTGTAGGAGATTATTCCGAGGTTTGGAGTTCCAAAGGGAATAAACAGTGATCAGGGACCGATGTTTGTGGCTAAGTTAACGCAGTCATTGGCTACTGTGTTAGGAATGAAGTGATAGTTGTCTGTTTCTTATTATGCTCAGGGCTCAGGACAGGTGGAAAGAATAAATGCTACCATTTAAGATAAACTGAAAAAAAACATTGATGACATGGATGAGGTGTTGTATGCTATTCACAGCACTCCAAATACAACCACAGGACTTAGTGTATTGATGGGGAGGTTGATGTCCACAGGGGCAGGCCCACCTTTGACATCCTTCAAAACTACCCTGTTGTGGACTGACGACTGTATGACTAACTATATGTTGTGTGTTGAAACTTAATGAAATGTTACATTACTACCATTTACAGGTGTTGGAGAGGCTCCTGAAACCACCTAAGAAATCGATCAGATCAGTTGAAATTGGTGATCATGTATTAATTATGTCTTTTTTGTCACCGAGGTGGAAATGTCCAGGATGATCAGACCATGCACGGGGTGAAAACGACACTTGGAGGTGACGGACGCGATTAGCATGTATGTGCTTAGCAGCAGGAAAAGTTCCACTGCACCACATGAATGCGCTGAAAGAGGGGTCACATCTGATCCAGGCTGGGACAACAGTGAAGACACTGGTGGTGGCACAGACACAACCCAGGGCCCACTGATGATGGTGAAGTGTCCTGAGACTAAGGATGAGAGTAATGAATGGATCCGAATGAGGTGGATTAAATCTGACAGAGTTGAGGGATAGATGTCAGTCAAGAGTGTCTATATAAAAAGTTGA
The DNA here is from genome assembly GCA_032274765.1 of Malacoctenus tetranemus. Lineage (NCBI taxonomy): Eukaryota > Metazoa > Chordata > Actinopteri > Blenniiformes > Labrisomidae > Malacoctenus > Malacoctenus tetranemus. The sequence goes on along the minus strand of JAUESF010064745.1, from coordinate 9,286 downwards.
TTTTGCGTTCCTATTATTTTTCCGTGATTTAGATGTTGATTGTATTAATAATAAAATTGAAGAAAAATGTGTGCTTGGAACTAAAAACAAAAAGAGAAGAAAACTCCATCTGCCTCTCTATAAATGATCACAGTGTGCCTTGGATAGATGATTCGTTTTGTCCTTCGTGTTTATGTTTATTTTTTGTCAACCTCATGTGTCTCCCCTGTAGTCCGTCCTCTGTTTTTGGATCTCCCTTCTACAGGTTCTCTGCTGCAATCAGGAATCTGATGTGCAGCACTTCCTGCCCTCAGAAAAAACAGAAAAACATGGACTAACGACCAATGCCAACTTTCTATGTTTGGTTAAACTACTCGCCATTTTTCAATTCTTCCATTCTATTCTTTCTCATCTTCTCTTTCTATCCACTAACCCCAACCGGCAAATGCAGGAGGCCACCACCTTTGAGCCTGGTCCTGCTGGAGGTTTCTTCCTGTTAAAAGAGAGCTTTTCCTCTCGCCTGTCACCAAAAGCTTGCTCATGTGTGGATCTGTTGGGTTTTCTCACTATCGATGTATAGCGCAATGAGTCACATTTGATGACAATTGATTGACTTCATAATTGGTCTTCATTGTATCTGTCTTTTCTCTCTTTATGAAGCGGAAAGAGTCTTTTAGTTAGTGTGAAATTTTTTTTCTTTATCATATGTGTTGAATAAGTGTCTTCTGTTTTATCTTGTGTTCGCAGTTTCCTGGGGGTTTAAGACAATTTGACAGTCTAAAATTGGCAAACTGGTAATGATTTTGATTGGACATTCTAAATTTTATTTTGTTAAATTGAGGTTAATTGGGTTTCTTCATTGGTAAAAAGTGTGATCTTGTGATCAAAAGGGGGGATTTGTGAAGGAAAAAATTGAGATGTATTCAGTACAGCTAATGGCAAACATATTGTGACTCTGGGAGGAGGCTCAGGTCATGATAGCCCAGCCATAAACTTTACTCTGCAGTAGTCAAGGCCCAAGCCTTGTTATTGACATGTACCCAGACGTAAATACTTCTTGGATAGTGCAGAGCCGGAGGATGGCCGTCCACGCAAGAGGCCTTCCATCCTTCATTGGTGCTACCGTGTCTACTTTGCGACAGATAGTGACGTATTGCAGGCGGATGTGCAAACCTTCGACACCCTTGGTGTTAGACCCAAATTAGGAACAGCCTGTTATGTCTTTGTCTGTAAACCTACAAAAGCAGTAACCTTGGGGGACACTGGTCAGAACGCTTGTGTATGCCTCAATATGCACATGCCTTCTCCAGCGCACTGATGCTTGTTCAATAAACTCTCTCTGCTTCGACTGACGGGTCTCCGGCCTCCTCCTTCGGGTCCATCTCCACACTGAATTCTCGTTCACATTTTTATTTTGGTCTCAAAATGATTTTCCCCTTTCAGGTTGTTATTTTTTTTAATTTACAAAAACACACAACAAACTCCAAAGCAGACATTCATTGTAAAATGTACACATCCTCACAGAGGTCTGTGTGAGTGGTAAAGATTTGTGCATTCAAATTCGCATGCGCAATTTGGTATTTTGTATGTGGGTTTGCGGGGGATTTACATTGAGAGGTTAAGCCAATAAGGTATAAAAGAGACAAGGAGAGCAGGCCAGACTGCTACAGCTGAATTCAAAGGCAGTATTTTTCCCCTGTGCTGCATGTACAATGAACGAGGTCATATGACCTGATGCTAAGTCATCTCCAGATAGGAGATTTGCTCACCTGGGCAGGTAAGCACTTTAGGTCTTCTCCCCTTGCCTGTTGTGACCATTTTAATGCATCACATCAAACATGCACGCACACTTAGCCACGGTGCAGGGAGAAGGTTTCTAAGTTTGGGAAATTAGGAACTTAGTAAAGGGTTTGGTGGTGGGCCATCACTTAATAAACAAGGTTCAACTCGTGGGGCCAGGCTCCTCGTGGCGGGATGACTCAATCAAACACCAAGTGGTTGCAGTCCCTGAGGTGTGACCGTCTCGTGGGACAACGGTCTGCTGGCACTTGTTGGCCGGTGGGGGGGGTAATTTCGGGCTCTTTTCCTGGCCCCCTCCTTGGGGCCTTAACACTGAGACCAAAAACTGAATGCCTGGTTTCATCCAGACTTCTGTAAAAAGCTGACAACATAATAATGCCTGTGGTTTGCAATGCCTTTTACATTTGAAACTATACCTTAAAAGTGCTACGAGAAAAACAAAAGCTGGCAATTTAAAAAAATAACACTGATATAAAACGAAAACAAAAAGACAACATCAGTTCAAGTATGACTTTCAAAGAAGGAATGTTTTAAAATCTTTTTGAAAAGCATCCACCCTCTGCGGGGTCCTGACGTGGTCAGGTAGGATGTCCCGCAGATGGGGAGCGGTAGATTCACCCATCCTTTTGAGCTGCATCCTGGCTGGAAGGTGTCCGTGGTGTGTGCAGGTCAGTGATGTAGGCAGGGCCACAGCGTACAGGCAGTTATGGGTGTGCAGAAGGATATTGCATCTATTCTGAGGTGAACAGCAGTGTGCGGAGGATGGGGGTGATGTGTTCATACTCCTGCATCTTCAGCACGACCCTGACGGCTCTGTTTTGAACAAAGCGGAGCTTTTGGAGGTTTCCTCCATTGAGGAATGCGTGCCAGGAGTCCAATCTGGAGGCTGTCAGGGGAGGGTGGGCTGGCTATTTTAGGGTTGAGATGGAGATTATTCAGGGAAGGGTCACAAATTCATTCTCTGTATTCAACCCATCCAATATTCACAGAGGTGATGATCAGGGTGGGACAAGCTCTCCTTCCAGCCCAGGAATCCAAACCAGTTCATTTGTCAGGCCGAGTTTCCAGACTCACCTCCAAGACAGACACAGCACGAACTTGACAAACAGTTTATTCGGACTCATAGAAGGCAAGTTGACAGTTCAGAGTTCAAACACCAAAACACCTGTGACAAAGATGATCCAGAGACAAAGTCGGGGACAGGCGGGGGCCAGAATCCAAAATGAGAGAATTGCAGCTGATCCAAATTCTGAGAGACAATCCAAAGGTCCAAACACGGGGCAATCACTGTCACAGGGTGAAACAGGCTCAGGAATCAACAGGCAAAAAAAGGTCGGTACAGAGAACTCAGGAAGAAACAAAGGCTGGCTATGACTGGCATGAGAACGCAGCCCACATATATAGTGCAAGCACCAGGTGAGCCCCCCACGGTAGGGGGGGAACAGGAGGAGAGGAAGTCAAGGAGCCTGCAACCAGTGACAAGAGGAACTACCAAAATAAAAGATGAAACAGGCAGGACAGACACAGGACTTGTGACACAGTTCTACAGTGGCATTTAGCAGACACTTTTGTCCAAAGTGACATACAACATATGAAGAAATGGCAGCCTTTCAAAATCAAGTTGGGTTATTTGCATTAAGCATTATTGTTTGTATTTGCCTTGATACATGTAAACAGGCGGACCATCAAGATGCAAACTTCCATATCTGCAAGTTATCCAAGTTTTATATAAATAATGCATCAGATCAGGAAAAGTTTCCATCCTGATGAGGATGCAAAATTGTTGATTACCCTCAAATGAGGGTTTTGCATGTGTTTGCAAGTGTCTGCCTGTGCAAGTGCTGAATGACACATGACAAATCACAAATAAAGAGTGTAAAGTTACACAATGGGGTATTGTGGGACACAAACAAAACACAAAAAACACAACATGGGAGTTGAGTCATCTTCAACATCATAGTAAAGATGCCATCAGAGGAAATCAGAAGGAGACGGAGAGGCCAAAGCAGAGGTGAGCTGCATGAATGAAACTTTTGTCTATTAAAATCAAACAAGTGTGCTGGGTTCAGCTGATTAAACAGGCCTCAGTTAAACAGAAGCTCTGCTGTGATGGATTTGCACCTCTTTTGGCAATGCACTGCAGCTGCATTTTACCATCATGCAAACACTTGCAGCAATCAAAAATGAAGGTGCATGTGGAAAATGCATTCATCCGGCAGAGACATTGTCATGAAGGGAATCATGGTAAAACAGACAGTGCACACTGTCTTGTGGGTCAATCAGTCTGAAAGACAAGGTCGCAAAAAGTAAATGATGATCAGAAATATCTGAAGACTTGAGTGCATTACTTTGAAAAAGTCAAATGAGAAGACAGAAAAAAAATACTCAGGAACAGCAGGAGAAATGCAAAGCAGGGATTCACGTCCAATTCCAATTCTCCTCCTTAATCCTCAATCCTCAACCTCAATCCTTCTTCCTCAACCTTAAAACCAAGTGTTGAGGGCTAGAAACGGGACATTGCTTAATGCAGATACCTCCTCAAGACTGTAGGGGGCAGACGGACGACCGGTCAATAAAATGAGAGCTGAGACTGTAGAATCAAATTCGTGTTTCGTGTATCTGCACTCATCACAAGTCGTCGGCAAAAAGCGCCGGGTCTTCTTCTACCGAGGTCCTCTTGCTGTTCTGGTTCCGCCTCTAAGGCGGGCTCCCCCTGTTGGTATGGTACTCTGCTGTGTATGTGTGTGTTGTGTCGGTTGCAAAATGCGGTGTCATGTTTCAATTGAGTTCGTGCCTAAATAAAGCATTAGTGGAAACTTATTAATGTGTTGTATAGTGGAAATGTGTACAATAACAACTTTTAGAACGTAAAATCTCTTCAGATCATAAAATAAAATAAATGTAACGCAACAGCGAGGTAACTAATCCATAACATGGGCCTAAACTAAGAGAATACAATGTTTTCTGTAATATTTATATCTCCATTAACAAAGTTGTTTAAGGAAACGATTGCTCAAAACCCAGAAAAATAACCAGACGCAAACGTTTGTCTTTTTCTGGCTCATACGAGGAGAGTCAGATCGCTGGGTCTTGCAGCCACCACTCACCAGTTTCAGATTGCTGGGTCTTGCGGGAACCACTCACCAGACGGATCTCCAGAGACTGCCAGCGATCTGACTTTCGTACCTCCTTTTTATTACAATGTAAAACAATGGACATATACAACACATCAGTCAAGAGTTAGTCATATGTTACTTGCATGAGGCACACGATGCTCCCCCTGTGATTTGGTAAACTGGGTGGGTGCATATGTGTGACTTGTGTATGACTTGTATGTGTATGGCTAGCAGAGGGTGAGGAGAGGCAGACAGGTGGAGATGGCACAGACGACGGGCAAGTTCGGTGACCTGTGAGGAGGGTTGCAATTCTTAGGGGAGCCAAGGACTTCTTTGCAGCGGCTGTCAGCATGAGGGACACACAGTGTCCTGCTGACAACCCAAAAGATGGAATAGTTACACTGAGCTACTTATTCGTATTACAGTCAGTAAGCTACGCAAGCTGTCACTGATTTAAACTAGAAATGCTCTCTGTGAGCACAAGTGTCCCAAGTGGCCACATAACACATAACATGCCTTCATTGTGGTTCACTGGGTGAGCAGCTCATTTTCTCAGATTGAATCAAGTGTTTGTTGGACCACCCTGTACCCATCCTGCAAATTTGCTTGGAATCCTCCAAGTTTTCCACTTTCTCTGGTTAGTCTACAACCATTTGTTGTGCATGCACATGTTGGATTGGCCTCAGAACTGTTATTATTCTTTAGTGAATTACAACAAACCAAAGGGGTTTGAATCCCCTTCCTAAAAACACACATCATTCCTACAATGATGGCGTTTGAATTGAAAGTTGTTCATCAAAATGACCGCTGCTGTGTCATAGAACTGTGCCTCGAATCCTCCCTTGCATTGCAGAGAACTGCCTCTGTTCTCTGACTCTGTCCTTACAGTAAGTCACTAGAGCGGGGGGCTATATTTATTCCTCTGAGGCTTTTGGCTAAAAGGGTTTGGTTGCTTCCATTCAGATGACATCAATCTGATGTTAATGTCATGACTTTTTAATGCACCTATGACCATAATGCATTATAGATGAACCATTTGGTTCTTAATGGTGAGTTAATGGTCAAATGCAGTACATTTGACCAGGCTGTGGTTTCCTGATAGATGGATGGATAAAAACAGTGTTTGTTGAATTCGTTTTTCTGCGTATCGCCTCACCTTCACATCCACTACCACGTATGTGTGCATTTGTGGAATAACTTCTGGAACACAATGAACATTAGGCACGCCCCCAGCGCCCCCCCCCGCCAGCCCCCCCTAACCTAAACTCAGTCATAAACCTAGTTCTAGATTTCATTGTACATCATCTCCAGCAACAGATTTGGTTCATTTAAATTCTTTTTGGTGTGATTTTTTCCATTTATGAGCATTTTGTGGGTCACTCTGGGGGCATCGCAGGCAACTGTCCATTTTTTATTTGTTTGTGTTTCTTGAGCAATGCTGCTTGAGAAACAAGCGTTTCTGCAGAAATGCTCACTCCTTAATGTTGATTTTTACAAAAGAGACTGAATTATATTTTGTCTCAGTCACTCTGGCACATTTCTCATCTCATTGTCTGTGCCGCTTATTATTCCATGTTACGGGTCGCGGGAGGTGATGGAGCCGATCCCAGCTGTTTACAGGCCAAGGCAGGGTACACCCTGGACAGGCCAACAGTCCATCACAGGGACAAACAACCACACACTCACATTCACACCTACGGACACTTTAGAACCGCCAATTGACCTTCTGCAGGTTTTTGGAATGTGGGAGGAAGCCAGAGTACCCGGAGAGAACCTACGCATGCACAGGGAGAGCATGCAAACTCCACACAGAAAGGTCCCACCTGGGCGCGAACCCAGGACCATCTTGCTGTGAGGCGAGAGCGCGAACCACCATGCCAGCGTTACATTTCTTTCATCAGAAATAAAAAATAGAATATTCAGGGCAATACGTTCAATAGTTTTCCTGCATTTTCACTCACCAACCAACCAACGCTAGTGAATCATTACTCTCAGGTGAATTTCAGCTTTCACTTTTAAGAGTTTGGTGAAGCTTCAGTTGCACCCAAAGATAAATCACATGAAGTGGCACAGAGCAAAATCACCACATTTGAACGGCATTTATTATAACTCTTTTGTCTTTATTTTGTCAGCCTATCAGAGTGAAGCTTTTATCAATCTTTTTTTGCCAAGATAGGAACAATGTATTTCTTTCGAAATTTCGATTCTCTTTTAGTTCTGTGACAAAAAATGGGCGATAGGCAATAAGGAAGAAGATAGGAAGGGGAAGTGGACACAACAAAAAAAAAGGAAGAGGAGGCGATTGAACATTTGCAGAGGCTTGACGAAGGAAGTGGCCACACATTGGAAGCCATTGGAATTCTGGGATGGACGTGGTCGAGGCTGGTCAGAGAGTCCCGCTGAATGCTTGGAGAATCGCTGTAACTTCAAGGACTTTTGCCGCACACTTCTTGGAAACAACAGATGTTTCAAACAACTGTCCAAAAATTCAGCATGAAACAGTTTGCACTGCAGAAAGGCAACAGGCTGGTAATGTGCACGACATTGGGTTACTGTAATTTAGTATGTGTTTTACGATGCTTTACTGTAATTTTACTTCGTAATGGTTCATAAGAATCCTATTTTATTAATCATTTATGACATTGTAAAGATGCACAACCATGAATTAAAAAATAATGACAACAGACACTGTTCCACACTCAGTTTTTGATCGTTCCTTCTTCTATTTCATTTCGTGAATATCACACTCTCTCGCGACAGGTACCTTGACGTCCTTTCTTGTGCTGATCGCATGCTCCAACCCTCACGTGCTTCGTCTGAGCATGATTGTGAATTGTCCTCATGTGGTGCTGGGAGCGTGGAGATCCTTTGCTTTCTGTGTCGTGTCACAGTTCATCTGTTGTGTTTTTGCCAGTTGTCCCTGCGAGTTCTTGGTCCTCTGTACTGTGGAGCCGATCCATTTTCTCTGGACCCTGAGCCTCTCCTGCCCCTTGAAATGATCTGATGTGGACTGTGGCTCTTTCAGTTTCAGTTTGGATTTCCAACTGGCCCTCATGGGACTTCCTTTGTTAGGTTTTGGACGTCCTTTTTCCCTCTTAATTTGTCACTGCCTTAAAAAACATGATAGAGGACTTCGCCCACCTGATGTTGTGCACTTGGGTTCATTCACCACTGACACCCCCTTGAAACAACACACGTCGTTTCAAGGGGCGTTTAGCAACATCATTGGTCTGCTGTTCCGATAATGCAAGCATAGAAGAAGAACTCCCACTGCTTGTGTTTACATTCTGCTGTGAGCCAGAGGTTAGCATCTCTCAGAGTTGGCAAAAGCTGTTGATAAGTCATTTTCGCCGTGAAATTAAGAAGATGGTTTGAGTGTGTTCTTATCGGCACAGCAGACACTGAATGCACCCTCTCAGCTGGTGAGGTCTGCCACGGTTTCTGGTAGTGTCGTGAACTCGCAGGAGCACCGTTATTTACAACTGTACAATTTTTCGTTTTGAATAAACTATGGACGCTACCCACTCGGGACACTTGGATTACATTGGACAAGCAGTATGGAGGAATATTGACACGTTTTTGTGGACTTTTATCGACGTTTTTGGCTCAGGCCCGATTGACCTGCATTATTTGAGCGTGGGCAGATAAGAAGAAACCTGAAAGATCTCCAGCTGCATTTGAGACATCAGAAAAGTGCTTCAGAGTGTTGTTCAGCATGAGAGTGAGTAGAAAATGAAGACACATCATTCTTTGGGTGTCCTATTCCTTTAATCATGATGGTTTCAGTCACAGTACTCTTTTGTAACAGTCATGTCTTCTGATTTCTAATAGTTGGTTTGATGACATGTGCAGTAGATAATGTAATGTTGTTATGTTATTGTTATACATTATATCAGATGTAACCACAGTTTAAAAATAAATAATAATAATGAATGCACACAGCCATCCTAGCAGTTACCAGGCTGACTATGTCAGCTGAATGAAGGTGTTGGAGGTCTGACAGACCGCCACAGACCACTGACATACTGCAGTCTCTGTAATAGGTTGACCAGCACAACAGACTTTATGTAGAAAGAAAAGAAAACATTTCTCTCCAGATTTGAACCCTCGTCTTCCTAAATGCTTCTCAGATGATCTGCTATTTCTAAAGTAGGCAGAGCAATGCATCAAACATCCCACTGCAGTGGCTCAGCTCTCATCATGAGCCATGTTTTCTTGTGAACTGTTTGTTTTTAGTGTGCAACTCGACTTGTTTCAGTTACCTTGCCCTTCCTTTCATCCATTGAGAGAATGATTGAATCCGTCTGACTCCTACAATATGTGTGTGTGTGTGTGTGTGTGTGTGTGTGTGTGTGTGTGTGTGTGTGTGTGTGTGTGTGTGTGTGTGTGTG
>JAUESF010064735.1:0-14406 GCA_032274765.1 Malacoctenus tetranemus | reverse complement strand
TGTATGCTTGAACTATTAATGATTAGTGTTTACAATGATGTAATGACTTTGTGTTTTAATTCACAAGTGTCTTTGTGCTTTTGTGCATTGACATCACAGTTTCACATTACAGCCAGAACATTTATGGCTATTTCAATTTTAACTATGTGTAATCTAGAAAAGTAAAAAAAATATGCCGAATAACAATAAATACACAATATTGGGTTTGTCATAGTTGCATTGTTAACTAACAACCACTCTGTGCTTGTAGCACATGTCAGGATCCAGGATGAACCAACTGACCAAATCAGTCAAAGTCTTTGTGTCAAAAAACATTGAGTCAGCTTATCTCTGGTGACACATGTTACCTGTGATGAATAAAACATGGAAAACCTGACGACATGAGACTGATGAGAAGCGAGGGAGAAACACAAAAGCATGAAAGGGAACTGAAAATATGTGTCCATTCAGTGTGAACGTTCTTCTCACTGTGCATGCAGGAAGAAGTGTGTAGACTTTGTGTCATTTATCTTACTGCAAAGACAAAAACGCAAATGTTCATAAATGTTCTGATAAAAGTGCATTTTCCTCTTTCATTATATGAACACTTTTGCAAGTGACTTGTAAGGAAATTGTCACAAACGTTTGTATCGCTGTTAATCCTTCAATTAGAGATTTTCAGATCATTCTTTCGCCTTCTGTGCAGTCTTTCTCTCTGTGTCACATGACAGTTTAGATGGACCTGCCAGACTTGTCTGAAATCACAAATTGAATTGTTCCTCCAATCTCCAAAAGTGACCTGCTCCATCAGGCTGAAAGAAGCCAAAGCAGCAGACATGACAAATGCAGGAAGCAACTGTATGTTTGGAAACGATGGCTGCTTGTGAAGCGCTGTTTGTGGATGCAGCACTATGAGAGTTTTTTCCTGATAAGAAATAATCTCTACTTCTCCAGAAAAGGTGCAATGAATGTGACTTAAAGCTGTTCAATCATTTTCACTCTCTGACAAAGTTTGTGGTTTGGTTTCAACTACTTCGACAAACTGCGGTGATCGAATCGGTCTGTGATGAGTGTGACTGATACAATGGTCATTTAATCACCTGCTGCACCTGTTCCTGAAGGCCCTCCCCTCTACAAACACTGTCAATGGGCTCTTTTCCAAATGGATTGGTGAAATAAAATCAGAATGTCCATCATGTCCTCTTTTCTTGCAACTTACAAGACAAAGAAACTGCCAGAAAATGCAAATGTGGCTTCCCATTTGTTTTTCAAAATTACAGGGGTCTTTGTTTAAAACTTTTGTACATTGGGCACCACTGAAGTCCTGTCAACACAAAAATGTGAATACCTTCACTTTCAACATGTCTTTCATACAGCTGCAGCCATTTGAGAAAAAAAGTTGTCTGTAAGCACAAAGCCAAAATGATGTGGTGGAGGCTCACCAAAAAATGGGTCAATCTGATCTCAAGACAAACTATGATGTGTTTGCAGTTTGAAACATAATACTGCAGTCTAATGCAGTAGAGCAACCCTGTTGAACTCCAACAGGTAGGAAAGTTAGTGAGTTGCTGTGCTGAAAGTTGGAGGTGCATGACATCATCCTCTCAGACCTGGTGATTGATCATGATGTGTCAACAAAATTTAATGAGTTCCTTGGAGGGAAAGTGAACCTTATAAAATTTCTGTCAAACCACCTTTTATGTGTTACCGACCATCAGGCACAAAGGTGATACAAAGTTACATTGCTTAAAGTATTCCAATGAAAATGAATTCAAATGAGACATATATTGCAATTGATGGGCTTGTAGAAGTGAAGAAATACAGGTACCTTTACTTTGTAATCATGCTGGCACTTTATATCTTAATAATCCTCAGTAATGCTACAATTGTGTATTTGGTCTGGACCCAAAAAAACCTCCATGAGCCGATGTACATTTTCATTGCGGCTCTGTCCCTGAACTCACTTCTGTACAGTACGACCATCTACCCAAAGCTCCTCATCGACTTCCTGTCTGACAGGCAGGTCATATCCTACCAAGCTTGCCTTTTCCAGTATTTTATGTTTTATGTTTTATGTGGTGCAGATTTTCTACTGCTGGCAGCGATGGCCTACGATAGATATGTGTCAATATGTAAACCTCTGTTGTATCCAACTCTCATGAGAGGGAGAAATGTCACTCTTTTACTACTATTTGCTTGGATTATGCCCGCATGGCAGATGGTTGTGCCAACAGTGTTCAGTACAAAGGAAAGGCTGTGCTACTTCAGTTTGAAAGGAATTTTTTGCAACAACACGATATTGAAGCTCCAATGTGTGACCCCCACACTGATCAGAGTGTACGGACTGATTATGCTGCTAAATCTTATGGTTGTTCCTGTGATTTTCATTCTGTTCACGTACATCAAAATAGTTGTGATTTCCTACAGAAGCAGCAGAGACGTCAGAAGCAAAGCTGCTGAGACCTGTTTGCCTCATTTGTTGGTTTTAATTTGTTGTTCTGTTCTGGTTGCATATGATGTTATTATAGCTCGACTGGAGCTCAATCTTTCAAAAATCATTCAATTAATAATGTCACTACAAATAATCTTGTACAATCCCCTCCTAAATCCCATCATATATGGTGTGAAAATGAGAGAAATCTCCAAACACCTCAAGAAGATGTTCTGTAAAAAGAGAAACAAGTAGTTTTGGAGTTATATTGGGTTTTCTTAGTCTCATAATAATTTGCAGATGTGATTTTTCTTGAAGGTTGTTGATGCATAGTTCATTTGTGACTCATACGCAAACACAAATAGGTTTAGCTTTGACCTTGATTTTAGTGACAAACTGTTGGATGTTTGGTCTTTCTCTTTTCAATCATCTGATTATGGAAAGCTTTGCTTGGACTATTAATGATTAGTATTTACAATGATGTAATGACTTCATATTTTAATTCACAGGTTTGTTTGTGTTTTTGTGCACTGGCATCACAGTGTCAAATGAAGACATGAACATTTATTGTTACGTCAAATTCAATCGTGTGTATCAGAAGGGTAAGAAAAGACTAACATTAAATATACCATAACAAGTTTCTCATATAAAAATTTTAACTCACCTCTCTGTGGTTGTAGCACAAATGAGGATGAAACTATTGTTTCAAAATAATCCTTGTCAATTTGCAATAAGAAGTGCTCAGTCAGTTTATCTCTGGTACTACATGCTACCTGTCATGAATGAAACATGGAAAACCTGACGACATGAGACTGATGAATTTTGGCATAGGAACACAAAAGCATGAAAGGAAACTGATGATGTGTGTTTTTTCATTGTGAAGGTTCTTGCCACTGTGCATGCAAAAAAAGTGTGTTGATTTTGAAGGAAGAGATTCTCAGATAATTCTTTCACCTTCTGTACAGTCGCTGTTTCACATGACAGTTTAGATGGGCCTGCCAGACTTGTTAGAAATCACAAATTGAATTGTTCGTCCAATCTCCTAAAGTGACCTGCTCCATCAGGCTGAAAGAAGCCAAAGCTGCAGACATGACAAATGCAGGAAGCAACTGCATGTTTGGAAACGATGGCTGCTTGTGAAGCGCTGTTTGTGGATGCAGCACTATGAGAGTTTTTTCGTGATAAGAAATAATCTCTTTACTTCTCCAGAAAAGGTGCAATGAATGTGACTTAAAGCTGTTCAATCATTTTCACTCTCTGACAAAGTTTGTGGTTTGGTTTCAACTACTTCGACAAACTGCGGTGATCGAATCGGTCTGTGATGAGTGTGACTGATACAATGGTCATTTAATCACCTGCTGCACCTGTTCCTGAAGGCCCTCCCCTCTACAAACACTGTCAATGGGCTCTTTTCCAAATGGATTGGTGAAATAAAATCAGAATGTCCATCATGTCCTCTTTCTTGCAAGTTATAAGACGAAGAAACTGCCAGAAAATGTAAATGTGGCTTCCCATTTTTTTTTCAAAATTACAGGGGTCTTTGTTTAAACCTTTTGTACATTGGACACCACTGAAGTCCTGTCAACACAAAGATGTGAATACCTTCACTTTCAACATGTCTTTCATAAAGCTGCAACCATTTGAGAAAAAAAGTTGTCTGTAAGCACAAAGCCAAAATGATGTGGTGGAGGCTCACCAAGAAATGAGTCAATCTGATCTCAAGAAAAACTATGATGTATTTGCAGTGTGTTACTCAATATTCCTGCAATGTAATGAAGGAGAGCAACCCTGTTGAACTCCAACAGGTAGGAAAGTTAGTGAGTTGCTGTCCTGAAAGTTGGAGGTGAATGACATCATCCTCTCAGACCTGGTGATTGATCATGATGTGTCAACAAAATTTAATGAGTTCCTTGGAGGGAAAATGAACCTTATAAAATTTCTGTCAAACCACCTTTTATGTTTTTACCAACGATCAGGCACAAAGGTGATACAAAGCTACATTGCTTGAAGTATTCCAATGAAAATGAATTCAAATGAGACATATATTGCAATTGATGGGCTTTTAGAGGTGAAGAAATACAGGTACCTTTACTTTGTGATCATGCTCACACTTTATATTTTCATAATCCTCAGTAATGCTACGATTGTGTATTTGGTCTGGACCCAAAAAAACCTCCATGAGCCGATGTACATTTTCATCGCAGCTCTGTCCCTGAACTCACTTCTGTACAGTACGACCATCTACCCAAAGCTCCTCATCGACTTCCTGTCTGACAGGCAGGTCATATCTTACCAAGCTTGTCTTTTCCAGTATTTCATGTTTTATGTTTTATGTGGTGCAGATTTCTTACTGCTGGCAGCAATGGCCTATGACAGATATGTGTCAATATGTAAACCTCTGTTGTATCCAACTCTCATGAGAAGGAGAACAGTCATTCTTTTACTGCTATTTGCTTGGATTATGCCCGCATGGCAGACAGTAGTGCCAACGGTGTTAAATGCAAAGGAAAGACTGTGCGACTTTAATTTGAAAGGAATTTTTTGCAACAACACAATCTTCAAGCTCCAATGTGTGACCCCCACACTGATCAGAGTGTACGGACTGATTATGCTGCTAAATCTTATGGTTGTTCCAGTGATTTTCATTCTGTTCACATACATCAAAATAGTTGCAATTTCCTACAGAAGCAGCAGAGACGTCAGAAGCAAAGCTGCAGAGACCTGTTTGCCTCATTTATTGGTTTTAATTTGTTGTTCTGTTCTGGTTGCATATGATGTTATTATAGCTCGACTAGAACTCAACGTTTCAAAAATTGTTCAGTTGATAATGTCTCTACAAGTAGTCCTGTACAATCCCCTCCTCAATCCCATCATATATGGTGTGAAAATGAAAGAAATTTCCAAAAACCTCAAGAGGATGTTCTGTAACAAAAGAAATAAGTAGGTTTGGGGTTAAAATGAGTTTTAATTTGAATAATAATTTAACAAATGTTATTTTTCAAGAATGTGATCAATGTAAAGTTGTTTTTGACTCATGCATAGACAGAAATAGGTTTATCTTTTTAGGTCTAGTGACGAACTGTTGGATGTTTGGTCTTTCTCTTTTCAGTTTTCATGTTATGGAAAGGTTTGCATGAACTATCAATGATTAGTATTTACAATGATGTAATGACTATATTTTAATTCACGGGTTTCTTTGTGTTTTTGTGCACTGACATCACAGTGTCACATTAGAATATGAACATTTACTATTATGTCAATTAGACTGTGTGTGTATAAGTAATAAAAGATTAACATTAAATATACCGTAAGTTTCTCATTAATAAAATTTTAACTAACCTCTCTGTGGTTATAACACAAATGAGGATGAAACTATTGTTTCAAAATAATCCTTGTCGTTTTGCAAGAAGAAGTGTTCAGTCAGCTTATTTCGGGTGCTACGTGTTACCTGTGATGAATGAAACATGGAAAAACTGACGACATGAGACTGATGAGTCGTGGCAAAGAAACACAAAAGCCTGAAAGGGAACTGATAATGTGTGTTTATTCGGTGTGAAGGTTTTTGTCACTGTACATATAGAAAAAAGTTTGTTGATTTCGAAAGAAGAGATTCTCAGATCATTCTTTTACCTTCTGTACAGTCTGTGTCACATAACAGTTTAGATCCGGGGTCCTCAATTAGCGGACGCAGTCCCTGACCTGACCGCGGCACACCTCTCTGTGGACCCGGGGCAAATGGCACTTTCCCCCCGAAAAAAACGAGAAATAAAAACTTTAGCATATTATTTGCATTAATCGCTGATCTATCGCTAAATTCTGTTTCATTTTTAGTCAAATATCTCCAAAGTTTCCCACTTCTGTTTTATTCAATTACTGCATGGGCTCTGGGCGCTGCGTGCTGTGTGTATGTGCAGTAGTGGTTCTCCACTGAATTACTCCCCGGGCGAGATCCCCCTCTGGCGTTCCCCGCCCCCTTCTTTTCTCACACGCAGATTCTGGGGGCGGCAATCTGTAATATGACAAATAACAAAATACCGTGCTGCGCCACATTTTTATCCTCCAAGCGCTCGTGCCACCCCCCCACCTTGTGTCATGAAAAAATGCCACCCAGGGCGACTGCCCAGTTCGCCCATGCCAAAAACCGCTACTATGTATGTGCGTGTGTGTGCGTGCATGCATGTGTGTGTGAGAAAGTGAGTGCTTCAAGAGAAGCGCTGTTTGGCTGTTGCCAGGGTGACAGGGTTTTACGGGCTGTCAACTCTATGACAACGATCATTTTCGCTCTCTGACAAAGTTTGTGGTTTGGTTTCAATTACTTCCACATACTGCGTTGATTGAATCAATCTGTGATGTGTGTGACTGGTAGAACGGTCGTTTAATCACCTGCTGCACCTGTTCCTGAAGGCCCTCCCCTCTACAAACACTGTCAATGGGCTCTTTTCCAGGTGGATTGGTGAGATAAAATCCATTTTTACAAGCAGAATATTCATCATGTCCTCTTTTATTGCAAGTTATAAGACAAAGAAAGTGCCAGAAAATGTAAATGTGGCTTCCCATTTGCTTTTCAAAATTACAGGGGTCTTTGTTTAAACTTTTTGTACATTGGGCACCACTGAAGTCCTGTCGACACAAAGATGTGAATACCTTCACTTTCAACATGTCTTTCATACAGTTGCAACCATTTGAGAAAAAAGGTTGTCTGCAAGCACAAAGCCAAAATGATGTGGTGGAGGCTCACCAAGAAATGAGTCAATCTGATCTCAAGACAAACTATGATGTATTTGCAGTGTGTTACTCAATATTCCTGCAATGTAATGAAGGAGAGCAACCCTGTTGAACTCCAACAGGTAGGAAAGTTAGTGAGTTGCTGTCCTGAAAGTTGGAGGTGAATGACATCATCCTCTCAGACCTGGTGATTGATCATGATGTGTCAACAAAATTTAATGAGTTCCTTGGAGGGAAAGTGAACCTTATAAAATTTCTGTCAAACCACCTTTTATGTGTTACCGACCATCAGGCACAAAGGTGATACAAAGTTACATTGCTTAAAGTATTCCAATGAAAATGAATTCAAATGAGACATATATTGCAATTGATGGGCTTGTAGAAGTGAAGAAATACAGGTACCTTTACTTTGTGATCATGCTGGCACTTTATATTTTCATAATCCTCAGTAATGCTACGATCGTGTATTTGGTCTGGACCCAAAAAAACCTCCATGAGCCGATGTACATTTTCATTGCGGCTCTGTCCCTGAACTCACTTCTGTTCAGTACGACCATCTACCCAAAGCTCCTCATCGACTTCCTATCTGACAGGCAGATAATATCCTACCAAGCTTGTCTTTTCCAGTATTTTGTGTTTTATGTTTTAATTGGTGCAGATTTCTTACTGCTGGCAGCGATGGCCTATGACAGATTTGTGTCAATATGTAAACCTCTGTTGTATCCAACTCTCATGAGAAGGAGAACTGTCACTATTTTACTGCTATTGGCTTGGATTATGCCCGCATGGCAGATGGTTGTGCCAACAGTGTTCAGTGCAAAGGAAAAGCTGTGCTACTTTAATTTGAAAGGCATTTTTTGCAACAACACAATCTTCAAGCTCCAATGTGTGACCCCCACACTGATCAGAGTGTACGGCCTGATTGTGCTGCTAAATCTAACAGTTGTCCCTGTGATTTTCATTCTGTTCACGTACATCAAAATACTTGTGATTTCCTACCGAAGCAGCAGAGACGTCAGAAGCAAAGCTGCCGAGACCTGCTTGCCTCATTTGTTGGTTTTAATTTGTTGTTCTTTTCTGGTTGCATATGATGTTGTTGTCGCTCGACTGGAGCTCAATCTTTCAAAAATCATTCGATTAATAATGTCACTACAAATAATCTTGTACAATCCCCTCCTAAATCCCATCATATATGGTGTGAAAATGAGAGAAATTTCCAAACACCTTAAGAAGATGTTCTGTAAAAAGAGAAGTAGGTAGGTTTGGGGTTATAATGAGTTTCCTTGTCTCATAATAACGCGCAGATATGATTTTTCTTGAAGTTAATGATACATAGCTCATGTGACTCATCCACAGACATAAACAGGTTTAGCTTTTTGAGTCTATTGAAGATCTGTTGGATGTGTGGTCTGTCTCTTTTCAATCAGATTATGGAAAGCTTTGCTTGGACTATGATTCATGAGTATTGACAATGATATGATGACTTCATGTTTTCATTAATGAGTCTGTGTTTTTAGTGCTCTGGCATCACAGCATCAAATTAGGACATGAACATTTATGGTTAGGTCAATTTTAACTTTGTGTGTGTAAGAAAAGAAAGATTACCATTAAATAAACTATAATGAGTTTCTCATAGTTGAATTTATTACTAACCTCTCTGTGTTTTGTAGCACATATAAGGATGAACCAACTGTTTAAAAATAATCCATGTCGTTTGGTAAAAGGCAGTTTTCAATCAGCTTATCTCAAGTTTTCCATGTTTCATTCATCACGGATAACATGTATTATCAGATGACATTAAACTGATGAGGCATGGTATAAAAAACTCAAAAGCATGAGAGGAAACTGACAATGTGTGTGTATTCAGTGTGAAGGTGATTTTGAAAGAAGAAATTCTCAGATCATTCTTTCACCTTCTGTACAGTCTCGGTGAGACATTACAGTACAGATGGGCCTGCCCCATTTATTTTCTGAAATCACACAGATACATTTTTTTTCAAGCTCCAAAAGTGACCCACTCAGATCAGATTGAAAGAGGTCGGAGCCGCAGATGTGACGACAGCAGGAAGCAACTGCATGTTTGAAAACATTGGCCCTTGTGAAGCGCTGTTTGTGGATGCAGCACGTTGAGATTTTTTTCTGGAATGAGATATAAACTCATTTTCTTCGACAGAAAAGGTGCAACAAACGTGACTTCAAGCTTTTCAAGAATCGCTTTCATTCTTCTCCTGACAGAGATCATGTTTCGGTTTCATTTACCTCAGCTTCCTATGTCTGAGTTTTTTCATTTAATCAACAGCTGCGGCTGTTTCTGAAGGCCCTCCCCTCTACAAAGACTGTCTGTTGGTTGTTTTCCAGATGGACTGGTAAAACAAGATCTGACTTCTAAGACAAAAATGAAACTGCAAAAAAACTACATTTGCCTCAAGATTCATACATGGCCTTGTTTAACCCAAATTTACTTTGGGCACAACTGAGGTCCTTGCGACACAAAGCTGAAAACTCTCTCACTTCTACCATTGTAGACAGATGCAGACATTTCAGATCAAGAAAAAATCGGATAGATTGGTAGAGGCTCACCAAAAAACAGAAAAAAGAGAAAATCTGATCTTGAGCCAAAAGATGTATTTGCATTTTTTAAAATAAATTAATCCTGCAATCTGATGACATAAAGAAACTCTGAAGAACTCCATCAGGTAGGAAAGTTTGTAAGTTGCTGTGCTGAAAGGTGGAGGTGAATTGCATCATCTTCTCAGACCTGCAGCTTGACGATGATTTGTTAACAGAGTCTAATGAGTTCCTAAGAGCGACAATGAACCTTTTAAATCTCCGTCAGTTCACTGATTAAATTTGACCAATGATCAGGCACAAAGGTGATACAAAGTTACTCTGTTGGATGTCTTTGTCTAAAAATGAATTCAAATGAAACATATATCACAATTGATGGGTATGTGGAAGTGAAGAAATACAGGTACCTTTACTTTGTGATCATGCTGGCATTTTATATTCTAATAATCCTCAGTAATGCTACGATTGTGTATTTGGTCTGGACCCAAAAAAACCTCCATGAGCCGATGTACATTTTCATCGCGGCTCTGTCCATGAACTCACTTCTGTACAGTACGACCATCTACCCAAAGCTCCTCATCGACTTCCTATCTGACAGGCAGGTCATATCTTACCAAGCTTGCCTTTTCCAGTATTTTATGTTTTATGTTTTAGGTTGTGCAGATTTTTTACTGCTGGCAGCGATGGCCTATGACAGATATGTGTCAATATGTAAACCTCTGTTGTATCCAACTCTCATGAGAAGGAGAACTGTCATTTTTTTACTACTATTTGCTTGGATCATGCCTGCATGGCAGATGATTGTGCCAACAGTGCTAAGTGCAAAGGAAAGACTGTGTGACTTCAGTTTGAAAGGAATTTTTTGCAACAACACAATCTTCAAGCTCCAATGTGTGACCCCAACACTAATCCAAGTGTACGGACTGATTATGTTGCTAAATAATGCAGTTCTTCCTGTGCTTTTCATTCTGTTTACATACACCAAAATTGTTGTGATTTCCTACAGAAGCAGCAGAGACATGAGAAGTAAAGCTGCAGAGACCTGCTTGCCTCATTTGTTGGTTTTATTCAGTTTTGCTGTTTTGTGTGCGTATGACATCATTGTCGCTCGACTGGAATTTAACGTTTCAAAAATTGTTCGATTAATAACGTCTCTACAAATAATCTTGTACAATCCACTCCTCAATCCCATCATATATGGTGTGAAAATGAAAGAAATTTCAAAACCCCTAAAGAAGATGTTCTGTAAAAAGATAAGTAATTAGGTTTATAATCTAATAATAGGCTTTCTTTTTCAGAATAATTCTCAAAAGTGTTCTTTCTATAAAATAATCGATGCATCGTGTGTTTGTGAGTCATTCAAAAACATAAATAGGTATATCTTGAAATTTACTGACACACTGCTGGATGCTTGATCTTGTCGCTTGTCAAGTATCATGGTATGGAAAGGCTCGTTTGAACTATTACTGATTATATTTGCAATGATGTCATGATTGTAAGTGTTATTTCAATAGTCTGTGTTTTTTTTTAGCACTGGCATCACAGTGTCGAATCAGGACCTGAACATTTATGGCTTTTTCATTTTCCACTCTTTGTAGCAGAATTAAGAAAATACTTAAAAACAATAAATACACTATTATGGAGTTTAAATATTTGCATTAACTAACCAACCTGTGTTTTTAGCAAATATCAGGATGAACTGATTATTTTGAAATAATCCACAATTTTTTGGCAAACAGTTGTTCAGTCAGCTTATCTCTGATACTGCATGCGAACCTGTGATGAATGAAACATGGAAAGCCTGACAACATTAAACTGATGAGTCGTGGTGTAGGAACACAGACATGATGAAAGGACACCTGTAATGTGTGTGTCTTCAGTTTGAAGGTTCCTGCCACTGTGCATGCAGAAAAAAGGGTGTTGACTTTGTGTCATTTATGACTTTGAAAATGTTCATATATTTTGGAATAACAGTGGATTTTCATGCTTCATAATAAGAACACTTATGAATGTAACTTGTAACAATATTAAAAGCAATGTTACTGTTGTTGAGCCTTGAAATTAGGGATCTTCAGATCTTTCTTTCACCTTCACTTGAGATTTTATGTCTTTGAGGCCCTGTACTGATGTATCTGCAACATTGAAAATAATTAATCCTGCAATCTAATGAAGTAAACAAACACTGTAGAACTCCAACAGGTAGGAAAGTTAGGGAGCTGCTGTGCTGAGGTTGGAGGTGAATGACATCATCTTTATCTTCTCAGACCTGCAGTTTCATGATGATGCATTGACAGAAAGTTTAATGAGTTCCTCAGAGGGAGAATGAACCTTATAAAACTTTAGTAAATCTGCTTTCCAAATTTTACTGACAATCACGGACAAAGGTGATACAAAGTGGCACTGTTTAATTTATTAACTTCAAAATGAGCTTAAACATAACATATATAACAATTGATGGGTATGTAGAAGTAAAGAAATACAGGTACCTTTACTTTGTAATCATGCTGGCACTTTATATTTTCATAATCCTCAGTAATGCTACAATCGTGTATTTGGTCTGGACCCAAAAAAACCTCCATGAGCCGATGTACATTTTTATTGCGGCTCTGTCCCTGAACTCACTTCTATACAGTTCGACCATCTACCCAAAGCTCCTCATCGACTTCCTGTCTGACAGGCAGGTCATTTCCTACCAAGCTTGTCTTTTCCAATACTTTATTTTTTATTTTTTGTGTGGTGCAGATTTCCTACTGCTGGGAGCGATGGCCTATGACAGATATGTGTCAATATGTAAACCTCTGTTGTATCCAACTCTCATGAGAAGGAGAACTGTCGCTATTTTACTGCTATTTGCTTGGATTATTCCCGCATTCGAGATGGCAGTGCCAACGGTGTTCAGTGCAACGGAAAGACTGTGCTACTTTAATTTGAAAGGCATTTTTTGCAACAACACAATCTTCAAGCTCCAATGTGTGACCCCCACTCTGATCAGAGTGTACGGACTGATTGTGCTGGTAAATCTTGTGGTTTTTCCTATGATTTTCATTCTGTTCACGTACATCAAAATATTTGTGATTTCCTACAGAAGCAGCAAAGACATCAGAAGCAAAGCTGCAGAGACCTGTTTGCCTCATTTGTTGGTTTTAATATTTTGTTCTGTTTTGGTTGCATATGATGTTGTTAACGCTCGACTGGAATTCAATGCTTCAAAAACGGCTAGATTGGTTATGTCTCTACAAGTAATCTTGTACAATCCCCTCCTCAACCCCATCATATATGGAGTGAAAATGAAAGAAATTTCCAAACACCTTAAGAAGATGTTCTGTAAAAAGAGAAGTAAGTAGGTTTGGGGTTACAAGAAGGTTATTATTGTCATATTAATTCAGAAATGTGATCTTTTTTTCCCCAAGGAAGCTAATCCATGTGTTTGTGAGTTAACCACAGACAAATGTGTGTAGCTATTTCAATCCACTGACAAATTCCAGGATGCTTTATCTTTTAAATCTAAATAATCATGATATAGAAAGCTTTGTTGAAACTATCATTCATTGTACTTGCAATGATGGAATAATTGTGTATGCTAATACATGAGTTTGTGTATTTGTGCACTAGCATCACAGTGTCAAATGACGACCAGAACATTTATGGGACTTCAATTACAACTATGTGTGAATTATATTAGCAAGACAATAAATACTATCCATAAATGCACAATATTGAGTTTTTCACAATTGCATTGCTGACAAACTAACCTTTGTATGTGGTTTATTCCAGTATGAATGAATTGTTTCAAAATAATTTACATCTGTGTATAAAAAGCATTGTGTTGACTTATCTCTGGTACTACATGTTACCTATGATGAATGAAACATGGAAAAACTGACTACATGAAAGCAATGATTCATGGCATAGAAACACAAAAGCGTGGAAGGAAACCTCAGACTAACATATAAAACCATGAAAGCCTGGCATGGCCTCAGCAGATCATCACACTCCCAGAAAATAAAAATGGTAGCATGTTGTTATTTTACCTCATTGACAGGAGAATCAAAAAGGTGTTTTTTACAGTTGGCATGTTTAAAAAGGAGTTTTGGACAACATGATCTTATGACCTTTCTGTTGACGTCACTTTATTATCAAGTGGTGGCCTGCTGTCTGTTATGTCATTTCTCTTTCAACTCGGCTTACTTGGTGTCATTCATGTAGTTTGGAATTGAAACACAATTTTTAGTTTTCCCATCAACAAGAAATAAAAAAAATGTACAAAGCATAAGTATCAGATTGGCATCGCCAATACCAACCTTGATTTTACTCAATGTTGGTTCTCAAAAGAAATCAATGGCATTGAACACCACTGTTGGTAGTTACTTGTGTTTTGGGCATTTATTTCATGCCAAAAAATCTTATCTAACCACAAGGGGGAAAAGTTTTAATCAGCAAAACAGGAAGTCAAACAATGGTGAAACATGTGCGCTTCAAGTACCGTAGCTGTATCTATTTGCTGGACAGATTAATGAGTTCCATGGAGGATGAAGTGATCTTATAAAAAAACACTTCACACATGCTGACCTTTCTGAGCTAAAACGTAACGTCACCAGTCTATATGCAAGTAAAGACTCTTCGCTACAGGTTGGATCTCAGTCATTTAATGGAAAAACATTTAAAGTTTGACTTTCTCAAGCTGATCATGTAATCGGCCTGCT
>JAUESF010064648.1:2287-14416 GCA_032274765.1 Malacoctenus tetranemus | reverse complement strand
CACACACACACACACACACACACACACACACACACACACACACACACACACACACACACACACACACACGAGAAAAAAAAGTAAATAGGACATGCTTCGAGGAAAAATGGCAGAGACGGATTACAGATTAAGCGTGCCACATCCAGCTCTCTAACTCTTCTCTCTGTCTCCTTTCTAATGGTAAATACTTTCCTTTTCTCTACTTGGAGAAAGTAGTGGGAAAGAGTGAGTCAGGCTGGAGTGCCGAGAGCTGGACCGGACTGTTAATGGTGCTCAATGAATTAAGGGCCGGTTCTGCTGGTTTACCATTTGAATGACTGGGAGGCTTGGGAAGGTGGTGAGCTCTGAACACAAAGAGATGCTTCACAGCCTAAATGCACTTTGGTTCACATCTACATGTCTAAATATTTGCTTCCAGGAACACAGCATGTTGTGCAGAAGCGGACAGACATTACATTGTACAACAAAACCGGAAAAAAGCTCTTTTAGTTTCCTTCTATAAGTGCAATTTACATTTAACGGTGACTCACACATCTTGATTACATATTCCTTTTTTTTCTCTTTCTTTAATCAAGTGCGCTGTTACTCCAGCGAGCACAAGTTGAAAAGATTTGCAAATTTTTGCTTTGGTTCTTTGTTGATTTTACACACCGTGTCACCCTTTTTGGATTCGGGGTTGTTCGTGCATGGTGAAGGTCTGCCTCAGTAAGTAGGTGTAGCCGTCCATCATATTTCTGTTCGTAGCTACTTACAGTGTTTCCAGTAATAATCCCACATATGGGGCAATTACAGTGGGGCTTCACATAGCTTGCTGTGGTCTTAGTCACCAGGATTAGTGAAGGATACAAGGATAAGTCCCGCAGCAATCAGCCCTCAGTTAGCAGCGTGCGATGGTGAACTGCTACTAGCCAGGATTCTTAAAAAAATATATAATTTGAAGTCAGTCGGGCTCAGTTCATTAAATCCTACATTTCCATCTGGGCCACTGTCATTGTCCCGGTGGAAACACCTTTGGGCTTTAAAGATACTGTACTTGAGTTCTGCCTCTTTTGTGTATCCATTCTTAATTACTTCAGACTGGATTCCAGCTAGTCAGCCTGCGTACATCAGTACCTGTGCTGCATCTCAACTTCGAAAAAGAATTAAACTATTTAGTAAGACAGTGTACAGTATATCGCGCTGATTGAAATATGTTAAAGATGAATATAAAAATGTGCCAACGTGCTCTTTTTTACAGAGGTGTTGTTTCTGAAGGCGACCCCGTCTGATGTTGTGCACAAGGAGTGAGAAACTGGGAGCAGGTGAGCACTTTATTCGCCACATGGTGCTTTCACAAGTCTCATCAGCGATCCCATCAAGTGAGGCCTGATTGCAGCGAGAGTACTTTACGTCAGCTTTACTGGAAACCCACTGAGGGTGCAATTTATAAAGTAGAAAGGTCATATTTCAGAATAACTTTGTGAAGTTTGTGTCAAAGTGCTTGTGATTGTTCACTTGTGTCCAATCCACCTCTAATGGTAACAATTATTTTGGTGTCAACAGTCTTTGATCACATTTGTATCACTCTTTGGGATTTACAGTAAGTACTTCATTTAAATCTCACTAGAAAACCAATGAAACAACAATATTTTTTCGTTTTGTAAATGTGACTAAATTAGGACATAGGACAGGCAGATGACTTCCTATACGACTTGTTGACACTGCATTTGTACATAAAACCTAACAGATATGTGTTTAAAAAATGTACCGCCTGAAGTGATTTCTTCCTTCTCTTGTATCTCTGAAATCTAATTTTAATAACCTCGGAAATGAACACAGAATTTTTCTTCCTGTCCCAGTCACAGAGCATAGAAATAGAACAATATCTACCTTCGGGACTCTGTGAGGCTGAGCGAAAACATGGATCTGTTCTCTCAAGTGAACCACCGATTAAATTTGATGAATCCTCCTTGAAGCCGAACTCATTTCAATAAATGTTTAAACCATAAATCACAAAAACAAAAATTAAGACGGTAAAGATCTGCATGATCCAAATAGCTTGGAACCGTTTGCATCTGCTAATGGCACAATTAATCATACAGGCCACCGCGTGTGTCACAAACAAGAAAAACACATTCTTTTCATTTCCACATAGCACGAAATTCCCCTCTCCCACCGACCTCGCTTCCTTTTTCTGCAGCAGGAATATCTCCAGGCAGCCCAGCAAGACAATGGCACACAATTACCCCGAGCAAAAGGCACTGTGGCACTGACAAATGTAGTTTTTACTGAGCAGGAGACACTATGTTCTCACATCAGAGTTAAATACCTCCTATTTATCTCGGCAAAGGCGAGAGGGAGAAAAGAGGAAAAGGGAAATGGGAAGGAAGGGGGAGAGAAAGTCAAAGTGATCAAGACAGACAGAGTGAGGGGGGGGGGGAGTAAGCCCCGGGCTGTGGGGACACTGCGAGACGTTCCATGACAACCGAGCAGGAGAATTTTCAACCATTTCATCCTATATTGCTGTTGGGAACGGCACACACTGAGTGAGGAATGGCACAGCGAGAAGGTGCAGCTGCGTAATGACCTATAGCTTACTTTCCATGCAGAGAGGGAACCGGCCAGCGAGAGCAGCTTACCTGAGCTGGGATTATTGCAAATCACAAACAATGCAATGCGCTGAAGCTGAATGCAATGCGCTGAATGCTTTATTTTTTACTGCCTTGCAACATTTGTTTTGTTATTGACAGCTTGTAAAAGCCAAGGCAAAGAGACAAGGACATCAGACGATATTTAGAGAGCATTTAGCAGCAAAGTACCCGAATGTGCATGAAAAATAGACATTTCTAATGGAGGCATCCACCAAAAATCCTTCCCATGCTGAAAGTTACATATTTGGGTGCTACGGTCTGCATTATTATGTAGTTTTGCTGCTCTGTAAGCAATTTTTTTTAAAGGAAAGGAAACAAGCCACAGGCGGTTTCATGATCCAGAAACCTCTCCCCCCTCGATCTGACACACATTCAAACACACAAATACCGAATTGTTCTCATGCAAACACTCAAGCATGCAAACAAAAAGGACTGAATTTTGAGTATATATGTAATTCACCAGTGCAAAAGCTCAGCTTTTTTTTGACAAAGGCAACAACGTTACTATAACAACATGAGGAGATGAGTAGATTGAAGGAATCAAAAACAAGTCTGCTCCATGTTTGTTTCAGGTACCAAAGGAGATAAAAGTGTCTTTTTTTATTCCCGTTTGTTAGATTTTTTCTAAAAGCTGAATTATGTTGTTGGTGTTTTTGAATGAATCTGAACGTGCGGTTTGGAGGCGAGATGCTCAATGTCAATACCTCACAACTCAAAGCGTGCTGCTGCAGACCAACAGGTTCCCTTCAGTGTGAAGTTTACATTTTGGCCTTGTATGTGTAGGAATCTCAAGGAACATCTTCCTACGATCCAAAAGCTTGTTCATGAATTGGTGATTCTGCAAGAAAGCGTGTGTAAATATTTGCTTGGCAGAACAGAGCTAATGCTGTGGTGACCCCAGCAGCAGAGGACGGTTATGATTTCATCTTGTAGGGTGAAATTACATCTGAATTAGAGGCTGTGGGCTCCATGTTGTCATCGGTCCTTTCCTGTCAGGGGTCTTCTCACTGTTGCCCTTCATAAAAATGACGGCCTTGAAGCCGGCATGCCCACGAGTCAAACACAGAGGACAAATTCCCCCCATGGGAGCTGAAAAGATAAGCTCAATTGCATCCAAAGAACTTCATCATACAACTGCCTTCATCAGAGAATCATTCAGTGTGAAATGACATTTTTTGACTGGAAAAAAAAAAAAGAAATGTGCAAGTGAATATCTTGTCCTTCACAAATTTGATTATTCATGACCACAGAAAACACTGTAAAGGTCTGATTAACTGTCACTTCTCGGCATTGCATCGTAATACGACATGATGTTTATGGGATTTCATAAAAGGAACACAAAACGCACCTTCCTTTGTCTTCAAACAGGTTGCATTCAATTGATTGTCAGACTGCGAGGCGTGACTATATTTTCCGAAGCAACCAATTTCACAGTGTAGCCGTGGCGGGGCGGCCCGTCTCTGTGGTCTCTCATTTGTGAAGGGTATCCACGGAAGACATTCGTTACACAACAACGCCTTCTGTTTGTGTGTTTGGTCACTTTCCAGCGTTCAGAGAGCGTCTCTATCTCTGGTCCTCCCTTCATCTCCGACGCTCGGTTGTGTAACTCCGCTGTCAGTATATTACCAGGGGGGGTCATCGCCGGTTCAAGGTCAGTCTCGGCTCTAATTGAGATTCTCGAATGAAAGAAGGTTCTGCCTGTCTTTCTTTCCCTCTCTGTCTCACCGTTTCTCCTCTGTTGGATCAGCTGCTGTGATTGCAGATAATTACCTTGGCGACGTGTGATGTTTGGAGGGGCGGGACGTGTTTGACCTCTGTCTACTGGCCAGTCGAAGCGACGCAAGTGTGTGAGCTGTGTTTTGTCTTCTGCTCTTGACATTTTTTTCCCCCTTTCAAAAAGGACTTTTGTGTTTTTTTTCTCTTTCAGTAACCTCGACTGATGTTGTTTGGGTGCTACTGTACAACGAGAAAAAAAACAACCCTTTAGCTGTCAGCCAAGTATACAATGTCCTCCCCCAGAATAGCAGAGTTTGGGACAATGTCACGTCTTTTGAACAACTATCATCTCCAGCAGAGAAACCCGCCTTTTATAATCTCTGTGTCACTGTGTCACAGTGCGTACGGCTCTCAGGGCTTTCTGTGTGCTGAGGCATGACGCAAGAGGAGCCGAGGCGATGTGTATTTGAAAAGAAAGCTCTGATAGTATTCAGTCTTTAACATTTTGAGTATTTCATAGTGCAGCGGGCACCAGGGGGGCTGGAGGAATTAATCCATGGCCTCTTTTCATAAAGTTAGTGAATGCCCTGAGTGGCGCTAGGAGAAAAGCACAAGGCCCGGCAGCGATGGGAACTGATGATCCATGATGCCTTTATGCTTTGCTGGTCGGCCTCACTATGCGTTCTTCTTCTCCTCCTCCCTCTTCGTCTGGTGGAGCTTGTATGTGCGGGGGGAACAAACCTCTCTGCACTCCATGAATACAGACAAGCCGTCTCAGCCACCACCAGAAAGCATCTGCTCAAAGACCCTCACAGCTCCGACATCTTTGTTTTCCTCTCGTCTACGGTTCACAGCTTGTAAAAGCGCTGATGCCGCTGAGTGTTTACAACAAGGTCCTGCATCCTCACTCTTAATTTGAAAGAAAAGGAACTGTTTCACATCCTTCAAAGTTATACAGGAAGCAAAGCTTGAAAATCACTCAGCTCTCTTTGCGATGTATCATGAATAATATGCTTCGCACATATCCAGTCACAGGGGAAGTGTGTAAGAGTGAAAAACTTGTGCCACAATTTCCAAGATTGAGATCAAACTGAGGAAAATGACTAAACTTGTAACTAAATAAAGTACAAGTGAAGGTCGTGGAAACACTGCGGCCTTATAAGCTCGCAGTGAAAGCATCTTACAAAAGTTAGAATACAAATTACACAGCCACAAATGGTCTACGACATAACAAAGTTAAAACTGTGTGTAACTGGACAAAATTTGAGGCAATCTTCCATCAATCCACACAAAAAGCATCCTAATGTAACTTCAACACACTTCAACGGCACTCTTACTTTTTAGAAAAAAGACACGTTTTGCAACTTCCTGTGTGAAGTTTGCATGTTCTCCCTTTAAAAAAATTAAAAACATGACAATCATAGTCACTAAAATGTTGATTTTGTTGCTTCTGCTGTGCTGCTCGAGTGATTTTAAAGTACTTTTCTTCCTGTTGCACATTGCCAGACTCACCATGGCTCCTCACTGTGGATCTCTTGGAGAAGCCTGATTTTCTAGTTAATAACGTCTGTAATGAGCTGAGAAATCGGCCCTGCTGTAGTTTTACATGAGCATCACCAAATATGGTCTTGAGCCCCAAAGATGTTGTTGTTGTTGTTAACTTTAAGTGATGGAGTTCTTCCTCTGTCTGGTTCCTTCAGCCGTCTCTTTTCATTTCCACTCCTCTAACAAGTGAACCCTCCCACAGCCTATTTTTACATTAAACACACAGATTTAATGTTATTGTACACTTGGTACCAGCTGCCCTTAACAAAGGCACCATTTTTAGATGTATTGACCCACTCGATTCAGAAAATGGGACCTTTTCTGAGCTGAAAAGCTTTCAGTCTGTGCAAAAATAAATAAATAAAAGCCCACTGTTGCAACAGACTTGTAGTTGGAGGCTGGCTCTTTTTCCAAAATACAAAAACACAAATCACTTCCTTTCACCGTTTTGTGCAGAAAATCAAGACCGGAGATATGATACGAGCTCTTTGTGGACGCTGTGTGACTAAAGTCTGCGCCAGTCAACAGTCCCACACTCAAGAAGGACACACTTCTTTTCTAATCCACAGAATACGATTTGAGTTTGGGGGGGGAATTGTTAGCTGACATAAGCCATTTCCATCATTTCAAAGGGTTTCTAAAGGCTGCAAAGCCCACACATCCTGGAATGACCTAAATGTGGGAATGAGACGAAATGTCATCGTGGTTGTTCGAATTATAATCACGTCTTAGATGGGAAGGGGAGAAATCTGTCATCGTGTCAGATGACGAAATATAAGTTGCATATTATAGGCAAAACATCATTTAGCTGGAGACACCGTCAAGCAAGAAGAGCAGCGAAGCACCGAATGCAAAATAGTCTTTATGCTGAAACATACCAGAGTGAAGGTAATTTTTCTCCCAAATAAAATTGAGGGACGAATCAATTAAAAGCCTATTATATTAAAACAATATGCATCAGCAACCTCCGGTCTGTTTTACTCAATAGTCTGAGCCCCATGGGGTGAACAGTAATGGATTGGCGGTTAAATTTTCCATTATCACAAACTGGTATCAAAACTGACTATTACATTTTTCCAATATACAACAGAGAGACATAATCATGAAATCAGTAAATGTGACCTCCCAGCGCCTGAGGCAGAGCAAGTCACACAGCACCAATGTTCATTTCAATGATCTCATGCCGCATTTACTGTTTTCAGGCTGCTGTATCTTCCAGGCTTGCGGGACCTTTTGCTGCAGCCCCGTGTGTAAGAAATACAGTAGTTGGAAGCCACATACAGCATGATATGAAGTGGGTTTGTCACATATAGTAATGCACAGATTCGCGGCTTGGTCGTTGCTTCTTAAGGCAGATATTGTTCCTCTGACTTTGTGGTGAAACGGCACCATGAGGGAACCATTTCACAAAATAAACTGTGCAGACTAAATCCCAACTCGAGTCTGAAATGACTCATGGGCCGCATATGCGGAAGCAAAAACTGGAGTCTAATCGGTTCCGACTGAAGAGCAGACCATGCTCTTTTCATTAGTCATTATGTGAAGAGAGGTGTGGGTGAGCCACCAAAATATAACCTATGTCCGACAGATTTTGCACTGACTTTTAAACAGCAATCATGTAAGGAGTCATAGTCAGTGCATTTGCACAAGTTTATTTTCAGTCCACTTGACTTGTGCTGTGCATGTCTTACACTCGCCTTTTGCAAGTCGCACAGCAAGCTAAGCTTCCTGTTTACTGTGATTTGTGGGAGGTGAAAAACCCTCTATACCAAAGCTGTATGTCAGTCAGCTACCTCAAATGTTATTCGGTGTATCCAAACCTTTTTTTCCTAAATTCGCCCCCCTATCTATGGCCCCCGGCTTCCCCCCCCCCCGATGTCACGCAGCAATGTCAGTGCAGCCCTGATTGCAACCTGAAGTTGTCTGTCAGGGGGGCCAAAAATATACCAGCCTTTTATACACACCAGCTAGTTTCAAGCAAACAGATCACAGTTAAGGGCAGTCACCTTCAATCGTCTTTCTGCACGTGTGTCATCACAGGCTGAATAGATTGAGCACCGATTTTCTAAACAGAGATTTTCACTGCAAATGAACATGTTTTCATTATATGTATATAAGTTACAAATTCTCAAGTCTTTACTCCTGGGAGTTTTGTCTGAGAGTCGTTCCCTTCCTGGATTGATGTGCACCTGACCCTTATTCCACCTTTCTTATCAAACTCATCCTCACTCAGAAACGCAACGAAGCTTTGCCTCCGAATTGCACAAACTAATTCCGCCACCATAATTTATTGAAATGCTTTGCCATGTTCGACGAGTGCTGCAATCAGAAGTGTTGCCCTTCAAACGGTGCAGAGCAGGACAGACGGATGGAGCCTCATGGCAGAGGGTGGACGCTCTTGAGTGGGAGAGACCTCCGACAGGCTCAGACCCACCAGTCACTGGGTCTGAGCCCAGAGCGACTCACATATATTTGATTAAAACAAAGGACCTTTCACACCTGTCTCTCCCACTTGATGCGTGTGGACTTGATGTTTGACGCCTTGTCTGGGGTGACTGGTGGTGCGGGCAGACCTTGCTCCACATCTTTGTATTATTACATAATAATAAGAGTGTCAGTCTGAAACCTTACATGTTGTTTGTCTCATTGTTTGCTTGACTTACAACAAATCATTAAAAAAAACTCAATAGTCTACTTAAGAAAATTGTCAATTTTATGAATGCTACAAATTACTGAAATACCATGTATTTGATCATAATTATCATGCATTATCATGTATTTGCATTCATAGCGCTCTATTTATGACAAACAATCTCTTTTCGGTGTTTTGTGTCCCTACATTGTTTGTCTGATTTCTCCTTTGCCCATTGTCTCACTTTTTGTTTATGTAGCCTTTTCTTGCTTTTTTATTTGTGTCACTAAAGACTTCAGACAGAGAGGGGAGGTGGTGCGGAGCGCAGCGGTGTAGTGGTTGCGAACCCACAAACTGTGTGTCTGCCTGTGAGCCTTAAACGTAGTCTGCTGGGACCGATTCAGTCTCCAATGGACCAGAGGATCCAGACTAGCCTGGCTGCTTCTGACTCACAAAGAGTGAGAGAGAGAGAGAGAGAGAGAGAGAGAGAGAGAGAGAGAGAGAGAGATGACCTTAGGTCTCCCCTCCATCCATCCCTCACCATTCATCCATCCATTCCTAATGGGATACTCTAACCTGGCTGTTTAACACACATTACCATCAAAGCTCCCCTCAGCTGGAAGTCTGGCTTCGGAGGCTTTTGGCGATAATGTCCTGTTTGAAGGGCATTATCATACACATTTCGAAAGCTGCTTTGTTGATCTGACACAGACTCAAAATGTCTGAACGTGTATGAAAATCTGCGGCATGAAACAAGTAATAAACACCATGTATCACTTGATGCTTGCAGACTGATCATTACGTAAAACAGGGCTCGTGTCAGTCATGTTGTGAGTGACGCTCATCTGTTTTCCCCTCTGTGGATATTTTGACTAACTGAAGGTTAACAAATAAGAGGACAGCACATCCCAATGACTGAACATTAGTTTTTTCCATAACCAATATTTTGTCGGTTTCAGCATGAGGGCTGATGTCCACTTTTCTCCATACGCGGTACACTTCAACTCGTCCCTTCCCTTCTTTATTTCACTGTCATTTCTGTTCTGCATGAGTGCGGTTTGGTTTTAATTTGGCGTCCACTTATTGCCGGTTGTCCACCTTTGTCACTCTGTCTTTGTGCTTCCTTCCAGTGAGATTGGCCTTGCTGTTTTTGAGTGCTTGTTTGCGTTGCTTTAGTGCTTTTTCATTGATATCTCTACTATTAAAAGCTCTCACTTGACAACTTTCGCCTCTGTGTCTTCTTTTCTGCCAAACCAATATCATAACATGTTGCACTCCTCCTCTTAGACACCTCAAAGATCAAAAACATTGTCCTTTTCTTTCAAAATGAGGTATCATTTCTCTGACAGGAAGAAGAACAAAAAATGCATCAAGATATCATGTTTGTTTTTACGGTCCTTGTTAAAGTAAACCATGATAAAGTTACCCATGACTTACCAACTTTGCAGCAAATATTTTCAATTTGATCTATTTGGTTTTACTTCTTAGCAGTCTGAAAACTGTAAATGCAAATCATAAAGACACCGTTCTCAAAAAACCCCAAAAGAACCGGATTAAAGGGAAAGGTGATAATTGCTGCTGTGGAGTGTTGGCACAAAAGAAAACCCGCAGAACTTTGGTGACACTTTATATTAAAGTCTTTTATAACACGTTCTTTGAGTCAAGAGTGAATTCATGTCTTTAAAAAAACTGGCATACATCAGCTGACAATAGAAAAGTGTTGAAAAGTGAATTAATATAAGATGAATGAAATGTGCATTACTTGATATGCAAATTGATCCAATTTTCCTTTTACAGTGAGCTCAGCTGGGATGTGACATTTACACAAATTCAATATGTCTTTCACCAAGTACCCGACAACTGAACTCTCGTCATATCTGCTTTGCTCGCTACAAAGCAACCGAACGTGCCAGTTATAAGACTGCAGGCCGAAGCAAGCGATGAAGTAAAACATGTTCCCATGTTTGTTTATCTATTAATGATGAATATCCATTAACTGAGGGCAAAATTAAATGAAGTGCTGCTCGACACTGAGTTTATTAATCTGTAACGAGAAACAGTGGGAGAGTGGTTATTGAGAACATGGCTCCCTGCTGTTGGCTGGTTCTGGTTGGCAGGCGTAATGATGTTAGTTTTACATTAACTTGATAATATTCATTCCCAGAGGTGCGGCAAAATATGCTTTCATCAGTAAAGACTGTGATGAAACTGGTTTTTAATGATGTTGACACGGTGCAGTTATTGGGACTTTTTTTTCATGCCTTCCTCTTCTTCTTTCATGGTTTTGTTTCATAGGTATTGTTTCATGATTTTCGGCTGCTTGGGCAAAGATATTCTAACTAACAAAATATATTTACAGAGAACTTAAATAGCGATCAGGAAGCTTGAATCAGCAGCAAGGAAAACAGCCAAAAGAAACCAGGAAATGGAAACTGAAAATCAACCTCGAACTTCACCGGTTTGCCTTTGACACCTCCAAATACTTTTGGGATGAGATTTTTTTTACTTTAAACTGAAACTGAACAAAGTCAGATGGTTGTGAGGGTCATTATCTCCCTCCACAGCAACAATCATCACATTTCTGAAGAAACTATTTAATGGCCGAGCTGGTAATTCACAGCTGTATGCCATACTAATGAGATACCACAGTATAATGCTCGTGAGGGGGCTCAGACCAGCGAACCAGTGAGAATATAATTATTTGACCATTTATTCCAACATACTCCAAAAGATAAAACTAATGAAATGAAAAGACGTTTTAATCAGTTCACACCGCTCTTATGAAACATTTGCCCTTATAAATTACAGCCTGGACTTTATTGAATTCAGATCCCACAGTTGTTGTTTTTTTGAGGGGGGGGGATTGTAACGTGTTTCTCAGCTCATGATTGATTAATGTGAAGCTGGTGATTTCCACCACCCGTGCGCCCAGATACTCGAGTGTATTCATTGCTGAGCAGAAACCAGCAATTAATCTGTCACTTTCAAAACAAAGTCCTTTGTGTATCGCGGGGGCCAGCGGGTGACCACAACACACCCACAATGCACACACACAATTCCCTGTGTGACTTCAGTGAGGTTACCTTCGACAAGGGGAGCATTTAGTAATGTGTGTTATTGTTTCTGAGGGAGGCAGCGGCTCCCCTGGCGCCCCGGCTGAATGGCCTCCTTTGGTTTACAGCAGGTTGCAGCTCTCCGCTCCGGCCATATGATTAATGTTTTACCACCATTAATGTAGGTCACCAATGACAGCATTATTACGACATTATGTGTACGGACTGACACTATTTATTGTCGGAGAATGAGTTGTGAATCTGGAAACGGCAAGCATGTAGGTCTGAAAGCAGGAGGGGGTGAGGGGGTGCATGTTGTGTATTGTGATATGCTGAAAGAAAATGTGGGGGGACTGTTGGGTGATTTATCTTAGTCTTCTTCTGGTTTCTCAGATCGAATGCAACAATATGTCTCTGTCACATTCATGACAAGCTAAGGCACAAAAACATATAAAGAAATGTCGCTTTAATGATTGCTGTATATTGACTATTTTGAATGATGTATATCTGTCCATTACTGATTATTGGATTCAAGCAAATATCATTTAGTGTG
>JAUESF010064627.1:1509-14417 GCA_032274765.1 Malacoctenus tetranemus | reverse complement strand
TGTGTGTGTGTGTGTGTGTGTGTGTGTGTGTGTGTGTGTGTGTGTGTGTGTGCGCGCGCGCGCGTGCGTGTGTGTGTATGTATCAGCCTCATTATACATTTGAGTTGTTTTTTTACTACACATTTCAAGCCATTTTAAATGTATGAGGGACATCTGTAATGTAAAAACAGATTCTGTATTACAATGTACATGTGCATGGGATAGTTTGGAGGGAAAAAAACCGAGGTGCTGAACATGACTTCTGTCTGACCATAATTTTTGCACAACAGCAAACCTAAAGAACAAAGTATCTGTAAAGATGTCTTTACTCTGAAAATGAAGTGAGTGGGTGCAGTGATTAATTAGACTTTGACTTTCTGGTATAACTCTCAAAAGGTGTCTCTCCCACAGCCGGTGGACAGTCTGGCAGAGAGGGATTCAGGGATGCTGCTCAGTGCCCAGACCATCACCTCCGAGACCATCAGCACCACGACCACCACCCAGATTACCAAGGTGTGCACACAGGCTCCTGAGACTCCTCACCAGTAATAATCCGCCAAATGAAAGATATATGATGATGAATTGTTTCTGCCATTTGCAACAGTCATATGACCCAAACAGTCGCCTATTTGCACTTTCTTGTCTTTTTTTTTAAGTGTGTGCTTTGGTTTGTTTGTCTCTCTTCTGTAGACCGTGAAAGGAGGGATCTCTGAGACTCGCATTGAGAAAAGAATCGTCATAACTGGAGACACTGAGATTGATCACGACAAGGTGAAGTGTTTTTAATCATGAAAGAGCTTCAATCGTCACACTGAATAGTGAAATGACGGCTTGGCAATAAGCTGGAGAATCTCATCGCGGAAAACTTTTGTGATGCTCTGTCTGTCCTTTGGATTACTTCTGTTAATAGTGTCCTACTTCCACCCTTCTTTGTCCTTGCTTGTTTTACAGGCTTTGGCTCAGGCCATTAAAGAGGCCAAAGAGCAGCATCCAGACATGTCGGTTACCAAAGTGGTTGTGCACCAGGAAACGGAAATCACACCAGAGTAGAACCGAGGGATCTTTTGGAGGGTGAGCATTCACTACATGCCGATGACTGTATTCTTTACCATCCAGTCCATGGTTTGACTGACACCCTGGTGAAACATCAGCTGCTGGTCGATTGATCCAACTGTCTTCATACATACCAATAGAAGCTTCAGACAGCTTGGAAAAGCAAAGTGTTTGGGTTACTCTTCCTATTGCTAAGTCATGATCCAACAGTCTGAAGGAGAATCTGGTAGAAGTGCATGCGGGGTAAGTCAGGACAGCAATGATGTCATTCACTGAACTTCGATGACCTACAGGTAAATCTGCACCTTAGATCTCATAAAGCAACCAAGCAGGCCTGTTCTACACCTTTTATTCCGATGATCTGCATATGAGGGGAGGTTATTGAGAAGGTCACCGACCGCTCAGCCTGTCAAACACACATTCAGAATCCACAACTCATTATTTACACACAGAACATGCTGTGCTTGAATTGAAAACCATTTTTGCACAATTTCTTTTTCTTCCGCAGTGTTTCCATGCTGTGATGTAAAAAAAATATTTGATTTATTTCATTAAATCTATATTTGTTCTTCTTCTATGTCCACTTGTCCTCCGTTTCCCCCTCAATCTACCTAGATTAACTTGATTTCGACCCCTCAGCTGGCCCCCCCACCTCGCTCCTCACTTTGTGTCTCCATTGTGCCGTTTTGCTTCAGCATCGCCACAGTCTACTGACCTGCTTCACACACGGACCACCGGAACGCACCAGAGGACCACCTTTGTACACTTAACAATGGACGTTGTTTCTCCATCCATGTGGAGTCTGGCCAGGAGCAGACGGAGTCGACCGAAGAACTTCCAGGAAGCCCGTCAGTATTCCCCACAATCCTTGTCTTGTTCCATTTACGGCTAAAACGACAAAACATCTTTTTTTGTAGAGGAAAAAAAAAGTACATTTGTGGATTCAAAATAGTACATGTGGATGAGTCTCTCTCTCTCTCTCTCTCACTTTCTCACACGCGAACACACACACACACACACACACACCTATCTAATGGGCATTTGGTCTTTTAATCTTGAGATTACTGGTACTTTATTTTTCTACAGATTTTCTTACAATCAGAATTGGTTATCAGTAACTTGGAGGTCACGTGTTTTTTACCAGTTTGTTCCAAACTAATGACAAAGGGGATTGTGGGAGAATTTCTCTGGATTGTATATTTTGAGACTCAAGGATCCTTCAGTTCGAGCATGTGTTTGGTGTTACTTCTTGTACAATGAATGTCATTTTTTTCCCCCTGTCAATGTGAAAAAAAAAGTATTTTCTAAATTTATGCATAAAAAGACTGATTTTATCAAACACGAGGATTTTCTTTCCTTGTACCTCCTCCAGAATATTTTGATTGAATCTTGATACCCACCGTTTGGTTGTCTCAGTTCATATTGTTGTTGTAAATGCTCCCGACCCTTAAACAAGGCTTGTTTAGGACTGCTGAGACAGTCGTGTACTGAATAACCCCCTTTTTTTCTTTATTTATTCCCAGCTCTGTATTATTTTTTTTGTGTTTTGTGTTTTAAATATAGTCTGCAAAGTTTGTGACTCCATGATTTGATAAAGAGAATATCTCGGTCATGAGGTTGCTTTGTAGCCATTTTTATTGAGCATGGCTTCAGTCTTCACTCTCAAACTCTCTAAAATGGAATATGTTGGCTCAACTTCATTTAATATTTTAATTGTATGCATGCAAGAATAAAAAACCCACCTACCTTTATTCACCATTAATCAATTCTATTCACATGCACAGACTCTTAATATGTGATTAAAATCAATCAAATTCCTTAAAAATGAAGTAATAATTTGCATCAGCTTTTTTTTTCAGTTCACTAAAATATAGAGACCGGAAAAATTGCATCAAAATCGTACTGCATTAGCTTTCCTCATCAGTTCATTTCTCCAGCCTTTATATTTTAAAAGTGTTGACAGTAATGTGGCTGCATTGAACAACTGTCTTCAATAAACTAGTCTCAGGGGCATTCCTCTACGGTTGAGTTGGACATCATCTAACAACTGCGTCCCGATGCGTTCAAATGTTCTTTCCAAAAAAAAAAAAGTCAACATATTCTTTTTCAGAGTCCATCTTTTCACCTCACAGTGTACACGTTGGGTCGACTCTACAGCGACGCCGCGTTTTAGAGTTGAGAAGAGCAACACTTTGCGTTCAGTTGATTCGCTTTGGAAGCTGCCGAAAAGCTGAAACATGAGCACAAGTTGAAAACGGCCTCAATAAAATTGTGAATGTCACCGCAGCGCTCTTCACTTTTTATGTTCATTTCTAACATTTCAATGTAGACCAACAGGGAAGACTGCCAAATGGTGAAATTATGCATGGATTACATTTTTTACCTTTGTGGAAATTATAACTCCATCCAGTCAGGGGATAAAAAAAGTTCACATTTATTAATGCTAGAAAAATCACAGTCCAGTTAGTGCAAAATGTCAAAGAAAAACATGATGTACTCGACTTTTTTCTCCTTCTTCAATGCTGGCGTGAAGCAACATGGCTTCCTCACATGCAGCTATTGTTATTGTGTGAATGCAGCAAGCAGTCGCGCAATGAGAATATCCTGTTGGGATGAGATCCTCTTTTCTTTATTATAATTATTTCACTTATTCTGACTCAAACTTTGTCACGTTAGAGCTCCTTCCAACTTTATCCTATTTCAACCATTCAACCCTTGCCTGCGTGGCCTCAAAGGCTCTCATGGTTTTTCTACCTTTTCTAATTTCACCTCACTCTTCAACTTTTCCCACTTATTTATCTGCATTACAAACAGTGGGAAAACTCTCCCTCTCCTCTCTCAGCTCTTTCAACATTTACCTTCCACTGCTCCCAAACAGATGTTCCATTAAACTGTAATAGCAATTCCTCTTTTTTTTTCTTTTTTACTTTTTTCAAACTACTGGTATGTAACTTTCAGACATTCCACCACTTTCATACAGCTTTTGACTTTTTCTACCATTTCAGCCTTTTTCAGAGTTTATTAATCGGTCTCTGTGAGAGAGCGAGTGCAGCTGAAGTGGAGGATGTCATCACCTCGAGTGTGGAGGAGTCACAATCTGAGCTGAAAATAAATCACTGAAGTGTTACCAATGAGGGTCCTGTCCTATATGTCCTCTGTACAAGACCCTGACTTGCAAGTTCATCACAAAACTGGCTCTTGAAGGGACACAGGTCACCTCCAGCCATCATTGATTTCAATGCAAAAACGGGACAGCAGGATTTTTGCAACACAACATGCTGTTTTCTTATGCACTGCTGACGACATGGGAAGGTTCAGTGATATGAAATTTACATCACTGCATTTGTCAATGACTCCTGAATCCTCCAGTGTGTTTATGTCTCTGATTAGCTGTTGAACTGTCCTGTGACATCGCACTGATTGGGACGACGGCTCTGCCTGGAGCAGGACGCTCATTAGTGTTTATAACAAACATCTGCGACTGACCTGTCCAACTTCTACTACTTCTGACTCCATGTGCAAGCACCTTTCTGCCCCTCAAATCTTATCGCATTTCAACCATTCAAGAGTTACAAATTCAGCTCATCAGGGAATTTCCTGCTGTTTTTTTTTCTATTGTGTTTTTTTTTCCCCCTGAATGGCCATCAGCTTTTCCTCTCAAGATGACACAGTTCAGTGGGAGCCAGGTGCTGCTTCAGCCCAGAGCTGGACCAGTCAGTAAGCACAGCGAAATGAGCAGGTTTCCCCATCGACCGCAGCCAACGGCGTTCTGCTGCAGCTCCACCTCATCTCTGACACCTGCTCAATTTGTCATGTTTTTTTTTTTTGCTTTGTTGAGGGTGTTCACACCTTCTCTCATTCAAGTTTTTTTCATTTGTTTCCAATCTCATACCATTTCCACTCATTTTTGCAATGGTTCCAATGAAGTAAAGGCATATTAATCAACTCCGTTGATGGTTTATTTCTGCTTTTTCAAATGTTCAACTGAATTCACATTTTGCATCCTTCTGTCCTCAGTTTATCTTATCTAGGATTTGAAACAAACACTTGGTCACAGACATTTCATTTCTACATGCTGTGTTTCAGTGAATAAAATTAGCAAGAACTAAGTAACTTCAACATTACAAAAAAACAGTCATGTTAGTGATTTGTCAGATGTTTGGAATTTTTAAAATCGTTTAGTTGATGTAGGTAACAATGGCTTTGTTGAAAGGGTTTTACAGTTCTGCAGTTCAACAGTTTAACAGATGCTTTTGTCCAAAGCGACATACAACACAAGCAAGAATTCAGACAGTAGGAAAAGCTTTAGCAAGTGCACCAAAGTGCTTTAAGTTTGTTTTTTTGGTCACAGATGCTTCATCAAGTGCCCGAAGAAGTGCCTTGTAATGGGCAACTTAAAACTCACAATCTCATCTCAACGATATTAAACGTTTATCATTCGTGTTCTACAGTACTCTGAATCATCTGCAGAGCTCTAGTTGTGCATGCAGGGAGGCCTGCTAGAAGAGAGTTGCAATTGTCAAAGTGTGAAATCACCATGGCCTGTACCAGAAGCTGTGCGGCGTGCTGTGTCAAGTAGAGTCTGATCCTCCTGATGTTATCGAGGGCAAATCGACAAGACCAAGCAATCGAGGCCACATGAACCTTGAAGGTCAGATGGTCGCCAATCAGTACACCCGGATTTCTGGCGGAGACGCAGAGATTTCTGGCAGAGATTAAAACTTTTAGCTGCCTCAATCCCGTTCATGAATTTGATGGCAGCACTTTTTAACAAGCTCTTGGTTCACCCTCCATCTCACTGACAGTATTATGGACTTAATCCAGACCAAAACTGTGACATGGGTGTGTGTCTTTTTCTCTATGTTGCACTTCAGTGCTACACCAGCAAAAAAAAAAAAAATCATACTTGAAAAGTTGCTCAATATAAACCAACAGACAGCTTGCAATCAAGTGTGCTGTCTCAAGTGTTCTGTTCTTCAGTCCCGTCAACTCCTCTGAAAACTTTGGGGTGAGATCTTGTCAACTTCTCAGTCAGATTATGATGTGTGACATCACCACCAATACTGTATAATTGGCAGTATTCCAGGGAAGGATCAGCCACTTTGCTCACTGTTGCATAGTGTAAACATGTGTACAATAATAACATTTAGAACGTAAAATCCCTTCAAGTATTTGCCTAGTTGCAATTTTGAAAAAAATGAAAAAAACAAAGGCAAATAGGAGTGACACACACATGCACACATGCATGTATACAGCCACGCACGCACGCACGCACACACACACATGCACAGGAAGAAAAACACAGAACCTTTGGTTGGGTCATTTGGTGGATCGATGTCACAGTGTGACCCTGAACGGACCTTCAGGTAGGAAGCTAAAAAAAAGGCCTGCTGGCCAAATTGCGCAACTGCAAGTCTGCCGTCAGTCACTTGGTTCAATGGGGCCCAAACAGTCTTTTCCACACAGTCCATCATTGGGAAGGAAACGTCAAAAACTCAGCGTCTAAATATTTTGCAGCTACACCAACTTACAGGTATTGACCTTTAATTACCCTTGTTAAATCTTTATTTTTCTGGG
Organism: Malacoctenus tetranemus; assembly: GCA_032274765.1. NCBI lineage: Eukaryota > Metazoa > Chordata > Actinopteri > Blenniiformes > Labrisomidae > Malacoctenus > Malacoctenus tetranemus. Next base: position 7,808 of record JAUESF010064627.1, on the reverse strand, counting down.
TTTGTTATTGTTCATGTTGATCACCTGTGGGTAACAGACCCAGGCAGGACATAATGGAGTCTGTCTTTAGCACAGCAAGCGTTGCTGTTCACATCGTCATCATATTTTCTCTCCATCGGCTCCTAAAACCTTGATGGATGCAGATAAAACAGGCTCATCTGTGCAGCAGTTCAACCACCTTCTAATTATGTGACACTCCCTATTATTTGCAGTCACTTGTATGAGTACAACTTAACTTGTCTGTGATGTGATACAATACTAACATGAAACACTGACGGTGACTGATTGGCTTGTTTAAAGTGCGTGTTGTGTGCTCGGTGCTGCCTGGATCTGTTCTCTCCAGCTGATCTCGGATGTCTCAGTTACTTGTTAGAGAAGATGACTCGCTGCATTACAGGCTGTATAAACTTCTGTATAGGGAACACCGCACCCACCAGAAAAGCATGGCTTCTCCCCCAACAATTAAACCTGGGTGACCCCTAAGCTGAAGGCCCTCCTGAGGGAGAAGACGTCGGTTTTTGGGTCAGGGGACAAAGAGGAGTTGAGGAGGGTGCAGAGGGAGCTGAAGAAGAAGGTCAGGGAAGGAAAGGCCAGCTGCAAGACCAAGATGGAAACCTGCTTGCAACAGAACAACGCAAGAGAGGTCTGGAGAGGCCTCAAAACAATCTCTGGTCACAGCAAAGGCCATGAGAGGAGACCTGAAGCTGGAGACAATGTGGGCCAACAAACTGAATCTGTTCTTCAACAGATTTGATTCTGCTCCCACTCCTCCACCCACTCATCACCGTAGCGACCAGCCAGCTCCCCCTTCACACTGCCTTGACTCTCTTTCATCCCCATCACCCTGCCTCACCACCCCTCCTACACCACCCCCAGCCTCTCCATTACAGCTAACCAGATGAAAAGTGACCTGAAGAAGATGAAGGCAAGAAAGGCCCCGGGCCCCCATGGCATCAGCTCCAGACTCCTGTGCAGATCCGCTCTGTCATGTTCTTCTGCATGTTGAAGGGATTTCCCTGCTGCACAGATCCCTGACTCACACGCAATGACAGATGAGATGATGCAATCTGTCCAGGGATCCATGGAATAAGAAGACAGAGCTGGGGACAGTTAGGTGTCTTTTCTCAGCTGAGCATGAGACACGCTCAATGTCGGATTGTCAGGGAGAGTTTGACCCAGAGCTATGCTGCAACTGCACATTTAATTCTGATTGAAAGATTATTATTTGATTGGCGAAGTGAAACACTCTTTTTATTTAAGATTGACAAATGACTCTGTTTCAATCCAATCAACGAACACGCAGGAATTCTGGGTAAAAAGTTGAAAGAAGGACAGAATTCCAACAATACATACATACATACATACATACATACATACATACATACATACATACATAGTCTTTTACACTGTTATACAGTGTTTTACACAGTTACATGCACATTTTTCTTTTTCTAGCTGTAAAGACTGTAAATCCTGTGTTCTTTCTTTCAATTGAAACAAGTGACCGTCAACGACGCAATCCGATCTTGAAGTAACGCGATTCGGTCATGTGAATTGTGTAAATACAAAAAAAAAAGCCGGAAAAAAAGTATTTCTGTCCTTCTCCATTGGAGGCGCATCCTGGGGGGGCTTGATTGGCTGCGTTGTCTGTGACGTAATAGTGTGCGACACCAAACAGTTGAGGACCCCAGCAGTTGAGCGGAGCACATGCCAAACAGAAAACCTGTCACGCCGGTGAGGATAACGGAGAATCAAAGGCTTTTTTTCACGCTTAGCAGGTAAATACAGCACGTGTGTCAGTTGTAGTCCCGCGCTGCACTGACACGCACCCTTCATGGTTCACTGTCGCTGTCACACACGCTTTCATCGCTGTATTCACTTCTGATTACTTCACAGAGTCTGACAGAAATCTGTCTTTCCTTCGTTCATCCGGTCATCAACGTTACCTTTTGAGTGTCTTGTCTCCATCACACTGATGTGTCCATTGCAGTTGGTTGTGTTGTGACATTCATTGGGTGATCAGCTATCAAAATGTTGATTTTAATTTTTAGAAGAAGCAAAAATGCAGTTATTTTCACCATGGTTTGTTATCAAAAGCATGTTTTATGACAGGCTGGTGGATGTCAGATTCATCAGATTACTATTTGGCACAGTGGAGTAGTGGACAGTGCTATCACCCCCACAGCACAAAAGTCTTGGGTTCAAATCCCAGATGAGCATGAAGTGTGTATGTGGTTTCCTCTCACAGTGCAAAAAAAAAAGTATGAGGGAAATTGATGACTCGAAAACAGTGTCTGTGCACTCTGTGAACTCTCCTTTATAAGGTGATTTGTGAAATTTGGGAGGGATCGGAATAATATTGGCACTTTTTTGGTTTCAAGCAAGCATCACTTCATATCAGATGCTGGAAAAGGAAAGGTAAAAGACCCATTTGGGACCTTCCTTGTTTTGTGACAAAGGTGATTGACTCGCATGGCTACTGCGCAAAACTCAAATCGCTTACTCGTCCCTATTTCGGAGCTTATCGACGTGCTCAGAGGCAGGAGGTTAGCACAGCAGAGAAACAGTAAGAGCAGTAGCTAAAAACACTCAGACTGAAGGGTTTGAGGCTGAAGAAATGTGGGAGCACTGCGGTGCTGAATTGTATGTGTGTATATTGGACTGTTTGTTTGTTCCAGCGATGGGTGTGTTGTTTTGTAGTTTTCTGATGAGTGTGCAGTCATTCTCTGAACTCTGTAACCCCTCACAACACTTTCCTTAATCGCTTCATTTTACATTTTGGGCAAATGGAGATAATGCACGGCTTGATGACTTGTTCCGTTGATCCCTCCCTTAAATTTAATCCCCCCTGGTGGCTTGTACGGTGCAGAGTAAGATGTAATTAATGTCAATAACAAAGAGCGACTAAACCTGAAAAGCAACTTTTTCTGCTGAAAAAAACAAATGTATTTGGGTTTGAAGTCATCTTGATGACTGACACACTATGTGACTATGTGAAGCAATGTGGAACAATGACTTGGTACGCAAGTGACTGGGACGAATTGGAACGCACCCTTGCTGACTGATTCGAGTCTCAGTGTGGGTGATGGATAAATATGTTGCAACTGAATTTCATGTCTAACTGAAGTCCATTTACAACATGTTGTGTTGAATGGCCAAAGAAATGATTGGCATCCATTGGTACATGTTTTCATCAGAAAGTTGCACGATAAGATGCCTTATTAGAATATTGTTTTTGTTTGTGCAGGCATGTCGTGTTTTGATGGTGGTCACAACTTCTGCCCTGAGTGTGGGAACGTCCTCCCTCTCCCAGGTGTGCCGGACATCGTCTGCTGCCCCCGCTGCTCCTTCCGCATTCCTGTAGCAGGTAAGTTGTGTGAATTGAGAAAAACACACACACGCACACACATTCATAGACAGGTTTACACAGCCGAGAAATGAGTGAGCTCACACACACACACACACACACACACACACTTATGACGGCTTCCCCGTCAGCCTGGCCTGGCTCAGCTCTCACCAGCTCAGTTCATTTTCAGCTACACCTGCGTCCCTGCAGCATATTCACCACAGTAATGCGACACAACGTTTGCAATGACATGCATGCACACACACACACATCATGATAATGGAGGACACAGAGATGATGTAAGTACTTTTGTGAGGGCAGGTGAGGTACCAGGTGTTAGCTGCTAAGCTGTACGTTTGCATGCCACTAATTATCCTAATTGTAACACTTCAACATATGGTAGCCTTTCTGCTATTGTTAAGAGTTAACGATGGATGTTTTCAAAACAGTCAGCTGCACACCAAGTGTTTCAGGACATTTTGACTGTGACATCTTTCAAGACCTCCAAAATATAGTATTTTGCTCTATGAATATGGAAACCCTGAAGCAACCAAAAGGAAGCCGATACTCTGTACTTTCCTCAAGAAAAAAGTTTGATTGGTCTTTTCTTTAGTCATCAGCAGTTCAATGAAGGTCGGTTCCACTGAAAATGCCAGTGTTTGACCTCAAAAACTGTGAGAATTGTCAGTGAGAACAATGGTTCCATTTCATGGTTTATTCCCAAATAAAATATCTGACCAGTGGTTTTCTTTAACAGAATTAACACCAACAAAGGGTTTTCAGATTCGCTATTTCACTACTAAGATCAGCTCAGTTTGTCTGCAATGTTTACATAAATAGCTCACAAAGCCAAACAAAACGTGCTCATTTTATGGCAAACTGCAACTACGTAGCTATAACCCAAAACATGACCTTGATTCACTGATCTCACATTTGTTGAAGAACCATGAAGATATTAGCTGTTGTCCTGCTGATCACATGATCAATGGATCCACTTCTGTCGGTGGACCAACCTGGTATCAGTGTCGATGACCCTCCTCGCTCTCCTGTTGACAAATTCGTCTCACCTGGAAAAGTCTGAGCTCTACGGAATCATGTTCATGTTGCGTCTGTACACACTGTGTATGATACATCACTGTGTTCGTGTAACAGTGCAAATGTCCCCACTGTGGGACTAATGAAGGAATCTTAGCTTGACTGAAGAGTCTCAACGGGAACAAATTGGGAAGGGGAGGGTTAACTGTTGTTGGAACTGTTAAGTGGAAATCCAATGACAGCAAGAAATTCAGCAGCTGTGCCTTTTGCATTGTTTCAACCAGGGTTCTCGGGTCAGAAGATCAACTCCACCATTGCCTTCAACTCTGTGGAGCAGTCGTCTGTGGCTATGGAGGCCGACGTGGACTCTGAGTTAAAGGGCCCTGTGGTGAGGGGATGCTGTGCGCCGACTGTGAAAGTGAAACCGTACACTCCAGCTCATTGTCGTATCTGCTGACTCCAGATTGACAGGCGCTGCTCTCGTTGCAATAAAGAAGGGATGATTTACCACACAAGGCAAATGAGGTCTGCAGATGAAGGACAGACGGTCTTCTTCACCTGCAAACACTGCAGGTAATCAGAAATATTTCGTTGCATTTCGTTCCGCTGATGGTCTGCTGATTTTTCAGTCATTTGTTCATTTTGTTGTTGCAGGTTTCAAGAAAAGGAGGATTCGTGAGAGGAAGTTGCAGCCTTTTTCTTTTTTTTCTGTAACCTGCTGCAGCAGATTTATTGTGAAATTCCAGTAGGAAAGCGACACTCTTCCTTTCTGGATACCACTTTGAACCACATGTTGTGCAGTGAGTCTCTGTAATGTCTTGTCCGCCCTCAGCCAGTAGGGAACCAACAGGAGCCAGGTCCTGCTGCCTGTGGATGGAGGAGGATTCGCTATATTAGATGAGCCTCTTGCAACTCCAACGAACAAACTGCTCAAAGTCCATGCAGTCAGACTCAGTCACACCAACCAAAACACAGAAGTGACCTTCCTCTACTCTTTGTACTGTACTATTGTACTTTAACGTTTAGTTTTTTGAATAAATCATTTTTTGAAAGTTTCTTTTTTCTTTCTGGATGCATCAGAAACCACACTGACATGTCATCAAGTGGCAAGTTTTATCTTGGAGCTGCTGAATCAAATTTATGAAGTAGTTAAATCAACTGGCTTCATGCATGAACCAAATAAGGTGCCTAATAACACAATGCATCTGCACCACCGTCAGTTCCAGATCCGTTTCCACCAGATCGTCCAGCGGGACCTTGTTCTGGCAGGTGAGGGATCTCAAAAATAGTACACGTTAGTTCAGTGTACACACTGCTTCGTTAGAGAGTCGACCCAACAGCCTGCGATGTACCACTCATCACAACAGTTGCTCGAGGAAAGGGCAGACGCTCATCCCTGGAGTGAAATCCTGCAGTGGTTCCTCTCATTGAAATTCTTTGTGAGAAAAAAATCAATTAAATTGAGTTAAAGAGTTGAAATTGAAGTAAAAGAAAACACAAAAAAAATTAAAAGAAGAGGAGAAGAAATGGGTGAGAATGCCACAAAAGGGGAGATAGATTAAATACAGTTAATAGAATAAATTATATATTTAACAATGAACATATTTTGACAATATTAGTTTACACTCACTGTGGTAAAGACAGATTTTGTTGCATTCTATTTTTAAGATTAATGAGAGACATTATTCGGTTTGTCAAATACAAATAACATCCGGAGTGTCTTGGACAGGATTACTGTGTCAGGCTGGATAGCAGAGTAAACGCCTTTACAGTCAAAATATACCAGTGCGCCCTACTGACCATGCGCAGTCCACAGTTTGTCAGACCCGGAAGTCACTGATTTTTTTTGCTCGTGACGCTACAACGTACGTCATCAACAAGAGCCACGACACAAGCGGGCTTCACGATTTCCTCC